>JAPEIX020000088.1:0-13197 GCA_026122405.2 Zoanthus sansibaricus
TATCAAAATAACAGGATAAAAATGCACTTTATTTTCACAGAAACAATATGTTTGTAAACCTTTTTTCTATTTTCAGCACATACACTTCTTATCATTTTGATTTTCACCTCAAAATCAACTAAAAGTCCAGCTATTGTTTCTTTTTTCCTTGTTTCCTCAGAAGTAAAATTTTTATAGCTGAAATTGAAAAGTCTTCTTTATAAAAAGGAGGTTTGGTAAATACCAAGAAAATTGGTAAATCAAGGTTTATTCAGTGTTATCAGAAAAGATCGAAACTAACTTTTCAACTTTAGTTACTAACTAATGTACAATCATGTAGTTGTTAAATAGTGATAACTTAATTGTTATTAGCTACTAAAAAAATTTACTAGCCAGGCGTTGAAATAAAGAGATGTCATCCTTGAGAAAAAAAGAAACTAGTTTCTTCAATTTCAAGTGGCAAGTGGAGATTAAAACCTTTTTAGCCAAAACTGAGTTTCTACTAGAAGTTATCTGTGGCTAGTATAGCTACTGCTAGTGCGGAGCCCTGAAGATTCCCTCATGCACCTTAGAGGAGAGAAAACAATTGGCCTCAGTAACCAGTTGGTATAATTGTAACATTTTTTTCAAAAGTGTCAGAATGAAATGGGACTGTGAAGTGAAAAATATTATTTTCAATTGTAAAAATGTTTAAATTAATGGAAGAACCTCATCATTTTGAGATCTTTTGGTTGTCATAAGTTTCCTGTCAATCTCAGTGTATAATCCGAGAATGACCCCAAATTTTTTTATTAGGGGTCAACATATACAACAAACACCAACTTTTGAAAAATGGGAAAAAAGGAAAAAAAGCCCATACTTATTACTCATTCTGGCATAAATCAAATATTGCACATTCAAATAATTTCAACTATGACAAGATGCTGATAACATACTGTATGCTGTCATAAAATCAACCTTACTCTAACACATAAACATGCTAAGCTACAAAATAATCTTGAATTCTGTTTAGCCATTTAAACATTATCAAGTTCAGTTTTTTTATGCTGATGTATAGCAAATATTTCTAGGTCTCAATCTTCCAAAAGGGAGGTCAGCTTATACAGAGGTTAATACCTAAAACCCACTTTTTTGGTCTTGAAAACAGAGGTTGGCTTATACACTCCAATTCATAATAATTACCGTATTTTCCGGACTATAACCCGCACCGCAGATAACCTGCACCCCCATATTTTTGTCTCCAAAAGAAACAAAAGTTAACAGATTACCTGCACCGGCGTATAACCCGCACCCATATCACATTCATTTCTTTCACATTTTGCTGTTAAAGCATCATAAAACAATTTATTTACGAAATGTAAACATATCACACTGTAACAATAAATGTAGTGTTCAATAAATAACCATATAGATGAAAATACAACAAGCTGTTGTGGTATAACGTCATGAAAAGTGTAAAGGGAAAACATCGGTAAAAGATCGGTAGAGATCAAATTTTCAATTGCACACTCCAAAGTTTCACAATTCATCTTGCTTAGCTGACCCACATCATCAGTACGTTTAAAAATATGCCTGTTAAAATTGAAGCATAAAAGTTGACTGTCACAAACAACAAAATAATTCAGAGCAACATCGTGATCATAGCACGTGATTGCAAAAGGCGGGGTCGCTTGGCTATGCGTGACTGCATATGCGTGGCTGCAGTTGCATATGCATGACAACAAAATCGAACAAGTCAATGTCTGGCAGCATTTTTTGTTCGTTTTCAGACAGTAAGGCCAATTTAAGTGGTAGCGGTAGGCAGAAAAAAACTGGGATGCTGACTGGATTTAAAACAAAGTTTAGATACTGTACAATCTAGCGTGCTACAAGTTGTTCACAGACACAGATCAACTTTAGAATCTCACAGATAACCCGCACCGGTAGATTACCCGCACCTTCTCTGCTACAAGGTAAAATTAACAGATAACTCGCGGGTTATAGTCCGGAAAATACGGTAGCCAGTATTAAAAATACCATTATAATAGTCTTTGTTTGCCCAGGCTCCAAAGTTTTGCCTTTAAGCATTGTTTCCAGTTTCTCTTGGGATCATTGTACTGTAAGTCCCAAGAGAAGATAAAAGCAATGCTTATGAAAAATGTTGTAGGATGGGACAAACTTAATAGAATGTGTACGATGGTTACAGTACATATTTCATTTTTTGTCCCCATTAGTTTGATTTTCAAGAGAGGGTGTTGTGTACCATTCAAAAAGGGAATAGGAACAAGATGTTTGAATTCTCTGAAATCAGATCATATGAAAGTGAGGTAAGGAGTTGTTAAGGTAAGCATTTAATTATTACCATTTATAACACAATTACATTTACAACCAAGGAGGCACATGGAGTCAACACTTATCTTATTGTACAATAGCATTTAGGAGATAAGAGTCTTTGACTTCTCCTGGATAGGACACTATAGTTAATCCATCGTAGGTTAATTAGCTCCCAGCAGATGCTGGTACTCAGCTGTACTGTAATTGAACTCAAAACCTTATGATAACCTATATTACATACATTTGATTGATGTTTCAATGTTTTTTCTGTTTAATATGTGCTTTTAAGCTCTTGAAAGGAGAAGATTGAAAAGGTTTAAGATTTTGATACAAGCTGTGTAGAAGTTACAAAGTTTGAAAACTGTTGAGTTTTGTATGTTTGTGTTTTATTTTGCATTTTACAAAAATTCTTGGGCATCATGAATACTAATGGGAAACAGAATACAAACTATAAATCAATCCTGGAATCTTCACTGTGAGGGTTGGTGTATTGATGATTGTTTATAATGGTTGATGATTAATTGCTGTGGAATAATCAATAATAATAATTATATATGTTTTGTGATTTTACAAAGTTCAGATTTGTGTGAACCTTCATTAGCCACAGATTTAGTAATTATCAGTCATGTCTTCCACATGTAAAATATTACAATTAATTTTGTTTTTATCATTGCCAAATTGCTAATGGTGTTATGGCTGTGTAGGATGGTGTTAGGTTCTTCATTTACTTTGAGGATCAGGATGATTATGAGCTGGATGCCGACAGTGTTGAAGAGAAAAACAAGGTAAGAACACCTGCAGCCTTTTAGAACTTCAGTGAATGATGTCAGTGCTAATGATTTCTTTGTACCTTTCTTTTCAAGCTACTTAAAATTAATTGAGCTATTTGAATACTGATCTGCAATATTCTTTGTGAAAAACAGCATTTTGCTATTTCTCAAGTATGTATTGAGTATGGAGATGATTATACAGTAATTTATTTCTTGAAGTGAGTTAAAGATACTGATACCAACAATTTTATTGTTACATTTCTTTATAGATTTGTCGTTTGCTAGACCAAATTGTTGATCAAAACTTAACTGATGAAGCTGATGGTGAGTGCAAAAACAGACTGATTTAGGCTGTGAGATTTAGAGGAACAGGATTTGAGCTAAAATTATGTATAGCTGCAGTGTTTATAACCTGTTAATTGATTTTCCTAATCTTTTTATTTATTAGACCACTTATTTGTTGTATGTATTTTTGTGTAACACTTCAGGCGAAGCATTCAGCAGAGCTCAGACTGATTTGAAAATTATCAAAGAAGGTGCCGTAGAAAAGAGGGGACACAGTGCTGCTTTTATGATGTGGCCAAGGTATCAATCTCAATTTTTATAATTATAGCTAGTTATAGTTTACAAGTCAGCCTATTCACAATTACTGCAACCTGGTAGTCAACTTTCACAGTTGTGTGTCATCACACAGTCACAGTCATCATAAAGTCACACACAGTCACTGTTATCACACAGACACTGTCATCACACAGTCACAGTCATCACACAGTCACAGTCATCACACAGTCACTGTTATCACACAGTTACTGTCATCACACAGTCACTGTCATCACACAGTCACTGTCATCACACAGTCACTGTCATCACACAGTCACAGTCATCACACAGTCACTGTCATCACCCAGTCACTGTCATCACACCGTCACAGTCATCACACAGTCACAGTCATCATACAGTCACTGTCATCACACAGTCACTGTTATCACACAGTCACTGTCATCACTTAGTCACTGTCATCACACAGTCACTGTTATCACACAGTCACAGTCATCACACAGTCACAGTCATCAGACAGTCACTGTCATCACACAGTCACTGTCATCAGACAGTCACTGTCATGACACAGTCATGGTCATCACACAGTCACTGTCATCACACAGTCCCTGTTATCACACAGTCACAGTCATCACACAGTCACAGTCATCACACAGTCACTGTTATCACACAGTCACTGTTATCACCCACTCACTGTCATCACACATTCACTGTCATCACCCAGTCACTGTCATCACACAGTCACTGTCATCACACAGTCACTGTTATCACACAGTCACAGTCATCACACAGTCACAGTCATCGCACAGTCACAGTCATCACACAGTCACTGTCATCACTTATTCACTGTCATCACCCAGTCACTGTCATCAGTCACTGTCATCAGACAGTCACTGTCATCAGACAGTCACTGTCATCACTTATTCACTGTCATCACCCACTCACTGTCATCACACATTCACTGTCATCACCCAGTCACTGTCATCAGACAGTCACTGTAATCAGACAGTCACTGACATCACACAGTCATGTTATCAGACAGTCACTGTCATCACACAGTCATAGTCAACACATATTCACTGCCATCACACAGTCACAGTCATTAGACATTGTTACAATTACACATTTACATCCATATAGCTAGTCACATAGTCATCATGGTCACAAATGTTTACTTTAGCTCTACATCCCTAGTCAGTCATGCATATAAGTAGCACATAGTCCATAACCTTACAGTCACAGTCATAGCCTGCATAGGCATCCAGTTATTTATTTTGTTTTGCTTTTCTTGATTTCTCTTTCTCTGCACCTGTTTCAGTAGCACTAGCTAACTCATTTCTTCGCTAACTTTCTTTTGTATATTTTTTTCATTCTGTAAGAAAAAATCTATATTGCATTTACACTACCTGCATAGAAATGATGTAGTATTATGGTTATCCAATCTATATTTCAGACGATGGCTTCGTATCTGCCCGGGAGAATTGTCATACTTCAAAATTGGGGAGGAGAATCAGGAAGCCTTAAATATAATTAAGCTAGGACCAGGATTTGCAGACATAAGGAAACAGGACAACAATGGTTTTCTCGTGATAACTAACAAAAAAGAATACAGGTAACTTCACAAAGATACTTACAGTGCACTGTCACAATCTATATTGAGTCAGCTGTCAGATAGAATTAGTTTTAATTTTCAGTGACAAAATATCTTCATGTCAAGGACACAGTTTTGATTTTCTCATTTCCTTAATGGAGCTTATAACATTGCATACATGTCAAATCCATCTTATTTTATTCTAATAATATTTTTTCAGATTAATTGTTGTATTAGGTAGCCATTTTATAGTGCTAAGTTCAAATCAGTTTTAGTGTCCAGTCTTTCAGTTTTGTTGCTTACTGAATCATTTGGAGGTTTAGGCTTTTATGAGGTCCTATGCACCCACTTTCAGTTGTCCTGCCAATTAATGGGTTTACTCTGTTGAAATGAACGGTTAGATATCTTACAGTATTTTAAGGTCAAAGTTTGAATCCCATAGTTTGTTCTACTGTGTCTGGCTTCGGCATGGTCAATCTCTACATATGACTCTCATTTCTTTGTGACACCAATGCTGTATCTTTTTATCTTCAATGTTAAAACTCTCAGCCTTTTACTAGATTATGTGCTATAAGAACTCTCATGAGCTTTATATGTAGCACCCGTTTTAAAGGTCGCATGTAACATTGAGTTGTTTCATTCCAGATTGTAATTGTAGTGTTTAAAATAAATTCTGCATTAAAACAACAAACTTTATATTTTTACTTTAATTTGTTTATCTCTGTCAATTTTTGTTTATTCTAAGAATTTCAGATGACAATGTTTGTTAAGACTGATCACTGACTAAGCTTTCTGTTAGGACTTTGTGCACAGTCTCTAGCCTCAGTATGTAGATACAGTTCAAATCTTTAAGAAGAACTAAATAAAGCAGTGTAAAGTTCAGTTGTGTTTAAGTTAAGATGGCTGTTGTATTTTGTAGCAGTATTAATAGTTGAGCATAGTTTTCACTTTAAGATAAGAGTCAGGAGTCAGGTTGACCTAGTGGTCATCAGTTGTGCCTCACACCTGTTAAGTCTGAGATCAAGTCCTAGGCTTTGGGCTGAGAGTTGTCAATTTCAATCAAATCATGACCCCAAGGGTTTTTCTAAACAATGGTTTTCCTCCCTCTTTTACTCCAAGATTTGAACCATTGAGCAATTACACATTAACATCTTGAAGTATTTTATTTATTTTATGATTTATTTATTTATTTATTTATTTATTAGTATCATGGTGTAAGGAGCAGCCTTAATTTCAAACAGTCCAAGAAGCAGCACTAAGTTTAAAAGTGGTTAAAAATGATGTTACAAAGTAGAATAATACTATCAGTTTGTTAAAAGCTTTATGTATCTGTTATATTATATATATAATGTGAATTCATAGTGAATTTTAATTCTTAGTAGTAGTTTCGCAGATGACAAAGTGTGCAAATAACTAGCAACCCCATTCAGTACTGAGGATATTCACTCTCTTAGGAATTACGGTTGTATTTATTCATTTGTTTCCACTTGTCTTGTGATCCAGCTTTCGTATCTTGAACACAAACAATGCAAGAGATATGTTAGCTGTGGAAAAGGAAAGAGACGAGTTTGTGGAGGTACAGTAACTTGTTGCATCATTTGTTGAGTATCCTGTATTTTTGTCGTTTTCCTCTTTGACTACAAGTTAAGCTAATGATAGCAAGATGAGAGGTTCGTGAAAGTCTTTGTGTACATTGTGTCCTTTAAATTAATAGAAAATTGTTTTTGTTGCGATATGTCGTTTTCTACTGTAAATGTTGCATGCACAGTAGTTATGACAAAGCTTTTTCATTGTTCTCATAAATATTGCTTGGTGTATTCATTGCAGGCTATTGCACAAGCCTCCTATGTAGATGGACGCAAGACTAGAGGTGTTTCTCTTCTTGAAGACCATGGTAATGCCTATTTTTTGCAGTTTATTTTGGAGACGGTATATAGTTAATTAAATGCAAAGAGAATGGCCACAAAAAAACTTTCAAACCAGGGGTTTCAATAAAAGCCGGTTACCGGCGGCCTACCGCCGCCTGTGGGACCTCTTACGCCGTCTGTTTGGGCCTTATGGCCTTACGTCCTTACAGCCCCTTTAGTGGTCACAGCTGCCTATTACACCTTCAATGGCCGCTTATAACTAATGTTATTGAAACCCCTGCAAACAAATATTCAAGAACAGTAATTTATGAGCCAATTGAGTACTACGAAAAAGAATGGAGAGTAATTTTAAGTATTCCAGAGACAATATGTTCCAGCTCAATTCAGGGAAAGCGTGTTGTATGTATTCTGGAGAAATTATGTTCCAACTTATACAGGGAAAATGAGTGAAGAGTTTTTTTTACATTTTTTGGATAGGGATAAGATGTTGTAATTCAATTCTTTAGAAACAACTCAAAGTTTGTTCTATATACGACAGCAAACTGGTTTGCCTTGTTAGTAAGATGTCAATCTACTGCACTGAAAACTCTGTCTCGATTACTATCCAGACTAACATTTAGGGTTGTTGAGAAGACTTTGTCTTTGCTTTTAGGGGTTAAACCCTCACGTCTTCTCTGATAAGGACATTCAACCGTATGGTAGACCGTTAGAGACTCCATATTATGCGTATCTTTTTGTCCTCTAAAAGGTCTCCTTCCCTCACAAAGTGTTAGTAAGATAGTGTCCTAAATGATTAGTTCTATGGCCAGCTAAATATTACGTGACACCTAAAATCAAATCATAAAAATATTATTTCAGAGGCAATATGTGACATTAAAAAACTGTTTAAAATCATCCTAAGACTGTTGACTATTCCTTGTGTTCCTCATACAGGTATTGTGTCGACAGTCATTGAACAAGAGAAGTTCATTATGGATACTATTAACACTCTGCAAAAGGTAATTAATTGATATAAAGATCACAAGATCATTATATTTATCGGTAGCACAATTTTATGGGTTGGGGAACACCAAATATATGGATTGGGGAACACCGAATGTAGTACATTTTCGTACTAATGCGGCAATTTCATTACTTGATTGCATTGCTCTTTTTGCTGGTTCTATTGATATTTCTGGTTTTATTGATATTCCAGGCGCTGATGATACTTTAATCCATGGACCTCTGTAACAATCCTTTATTGCTTTAGCAAACACAACCTTCTTTGTTAAGCTTGTATTTTATGCTCTGCAAAACTTGAATTACTCTCCATTCTTTTTCTTAGTGTTCAATTGGCTCCTGTAACACTATTTCGGGTACTGTTGATTAACGTGGCAAATCAAAGGTGGGGTCCTAATCATTTCCTGTATTGTTGAAATAGACAAAACTGCACCCTTTTTCTGTCTTACTCTTGTCAAACGTTTGTTTCTATCCTGCAGCAAACTTCTCAGACAATGATACTAATAGACTTCCAGCTTTCTTAATTCACGTGTTGATACCAGAGTTGTGTTCAGTATTATTCTCCCAGTTCACATGTTTACTCAATAATAATGCATATTCATCTAACTTTGCTATAGACCATTCTGTACAATAGTCAATGAAAACGGTTTTCTTGATTTTGCTGATAATATAAATAGGGCATTTTCATTAGCTTTGTCGCCAATAGTGAATACTAAAGAAACTTTGACCCTTTGCAAACTCATTAAAACTGTAAGCCCAAATCGATAATATTTTTCCTCCATCAGATGCTGTTTTGCAGAAGAGCAGTAAATTGGTGGCATGCAAAATCTATTGCATAAGCTTCCCTAGTTTACCTTATTGTCTATTTGAGCATTAATGTGGTATTTCACATTTAAATCGACACTCCAACCATCAAAATATTCTTTGTCAAGTTCATTTGTTGCAACATTTAGTATATAGTCGAAGTAGTGGCTCACTAACACATCAAATTTGGCTTAGATACCATAAATTGTCTTCATACAATTTCCTCAGAATGAGACTGGTGACCTGCTCTTGTGCATGCTTTCGATGGATCTTGTACCCTTTTTTTATCCATAATCAGAGAAGCATTGGTTATTTGTTTTACATTAGTGATTATTAATTTTATCAACTGGTTTCGCTCTCCTACGAGCATAGAGTCATTTGGCTGAAAACGAAATTTTTTTAATTATCATTATGATAATGATAATTTCATTAATTATTTTGCTTTTGAAGGAAAAGGTGATGCCAAAATTAATTTATATTATTTATATAGACTTACTTATATTGCTCCATGACGTTAAAAAAGCTTCAAGCTTGGGATCCCACAATCCAGTGTATTTTACTCTGTTGTTTGCCGTATAATTCTCGTTATCAATGTAACTAGTCTACAATGAAACGCTGTGCATCGTTATTACTACAGAAACAGTTTTATAAATAGTCAAGTTCTACACTGTAGCAAGAAGAGTTTTTGAACGTGTTGGATTGTAGTCCTTCGTGGAGTGAATGCATGAGAGATGAATAAAGAGGTGGTTATATAGTAATGCAAATTAAGATAACGCAATGATGAGGGAAGGAAACAAAAGGATAGAGATGTGTCAGGAAAGCAAATTTAAAAGACAAAAAGGTTCAGGGACAACAGAAGTTCAGCAGAAAGTGAAACGTTCATTTATCCTGTGAAAATTTTAAAAAAGTGCCCAAGACGTGAATTAGTTGCATGGCTTTAGTTTTGCAAAATTGAATCTCTCACGCATTCACTCCCACAAAGGACTACAGGCCGAATCATCAATTCAAGAATTGTTATCAGTACAATATAAACCTTATCTATTTGTATAATTATTCCTTAGGAATCGGCATCTGTATTTTCTCTTGACAGCAGCAGTTAGGTACCACTACTTGCTCTATGTGTGACTTGCTTGTCAATATACTAACACTTGTTTTTCTTTTATTAAGGAACTTGAACAACTGACTTCAATACTTACTGTTGTAAACGCACCAATCCAAGCTACAGCGCAGGTATTACTCCAACCTCTGCTTTCAATTTTTATCTAATACTGCAGAGAATGTGTGTCATATATTATACCTATTCTAAGGGTGACAGCAAGAACCCAGTTTCCGAACAATTACAATAATTCATATAATTCGTCAGAGTAATAAGTTCTTAATCCCAAAGCACTACTGTGTTTTGGACTTTTGGACCTCGGACAAGACTTTTCTATTTTGTTCCAGAAGACTCGGCCTTACTGAGTGTCTTCCCAGGGTTTACCTATGACTGATAAGTTTCCTGCCGGCTGGTGTTGAACGTATTTTATCACTTAACATAGCAATAGCTTTTCTTGGCTTTAGCGAAACTGTATTTTACTAATCATGAATATTATTTAATACTTATATGACTGACGGCTACCCAGTTATTAATTTCGGTTTTTGCTGTAGTTCCCTTTTTACATATGCAATAGATATTTGCTGATAAATTGGTTTTAATTACTTACGGTATATATTTTAGTACCTGTAAATTTTTGTTTGTTTTAGATGAAAAAAGTCCAGGGCGTTGTCAAAAACCTCGACCATCAGACAAAAACGGGAATGTTGTCTTGGACAATGTAGGTTTCAAAAGAATCAGATTTGTTTTATGAACTTATCATAGAAATCTTAGATAATGTTGCTTGACAATATATGTTATCAATATTTCAGGAAGCAACTGAAAGCCAGAACCAGTTCAGTAAGCAGTATATCAACAACAAGTACATTGAGCAGCAGAGAGTATCATGGTTCTGCCCCTTCTACTCCTCGCAGCTTCCGGAAGTCACCTCCTTCAAATATACCCCCTCCAGTTCCTAAAGAAGAAATTGAGCCTCCAGTGAGACCACCTAAAACATTTATGGGAGCAGCATCTGAGATTTCTGGAGCCACAACACTGACACCAGCAGCCGAACAGCCACCTCCTCGACCACCAAAGTCATCTCATGTTCAACTTCTAAGTAACGATTCATCATGTACACTTTCGACTTGTCGAGCAGAGGCTGATTCATCAAGTACTTCCTCAACCAATCACCCCAATATTGATTCATATACATCTTCAGCACATCATCCAAGAACTGATTCACCAAATACTTCATCAACCTATCACCCAGGGAGTGATCCATCGAAAATCCCTTCAACACACCATTCAAATGCAGAGTCTTCATCTACTCTTTCAACCTTTCAACATGGAGTTGGTTTACCATGCAACTCTTTCACAACTCATCAAGATGCTGAATCATCAGACACTTCTACACATCGAGCAGGACCTGGTTCATCAAATACTTTTTCAACGTATCACTCAGGGGCTAATTCATCTTATGTTCCTTCAACACATTGTCCAAGTGCTGAACCAACTTCTACTCCCTCAACCTTTCAACCAGGAGCAGCTTCATCACATACTTCCTTAGCACATCGTCCAGAAGCTGATAAATCATTTCATGCACCTTCTACAGCTTATCCAAGTGCTGATTCATCAGATGTTTATTCAATGCAACGTCCAGGTACCAAGTCTTCGAAGTTATCACCCTATGAGATTGTCTCTCTTGTGCCTGAGAGACCACCAAAGCCAGATGCTGCGTTAACATCAGTGAATAAGGAATTGTCACCTTACCAGCAGCCTTCGTCACTAGCAGCACCATCATCAAGGAGTGACTCACATGTATCGTTATTCAAACAAAAAGAACAGCACTCTACAATATATGACAATGCTGCTATAAAGAATGTTCGAGCTAGTGCTATGGTTGTTAGCGATTCAAAGAAAGATATTTCCTTCGTACCTAGTGAGCCAACTAGCAAATTAAATGAAGATTGTCCACCACTCACTCCAATTGATTACAGCAGTGTTGATGCTGCAGGGGAACATGTTCCTGATGGTAAGGTTATTGTGAATGATAATCACAGTGATACTGTTGATGAAGGAGGTATGGGGTGCCAAACCCTTTCGCAAGCAGTAGAAGAAAGAAGGAAACTAATGAAAGAGGTTGAAAAAGAAGGAGTTGTTTTGTTGTCTGTCGATAAGTTGAAGAAGACAGAGTCATTCGGTAAGATGAATGATCATCTCATTTATGAAGACTATCAGCTTGCTGGTTTAGTTTTCTAAAGCTGCAAGCCGTAGATCTCAGCTTGTGTGTTCATTTGTCATTAATCATTACCTTTTTGGTCTTTGAGCTCTGTCGCCGTCTTGTTATGCGTCCGTACTTGCTTTATATTCTTTCACGTTGCCATTTTATTGAATAATTTTATTTATTTTCAATTGTTGTTCGTGTTTCGGGTAATTGTCTTAATGATGTAACTGTTAAACCAGATTACCTAGTTTGAATATATCACTCGTTTTAACATTTCCTGGGATTCAAAGCTGATCTTCCTTTCACCTTTCTTCACTTCCCTTTTAAATAATCCCTTACTTTCCTTTTTTATATGTTATCTGATCACTAACAATGGCATTTTCCTACAAACGTACATTGTGGTGCAATTGGTTGCCTTGAGGGAATGTTGAACACGTAGAAGTTAGTAATATGCTGCTACTGCGTATCTACTGCTTGCACGGGAAAGGTGCTTTGCTTCAACGTAGTTTTAACCTTATGCTTTTTCACATTTTGGTAAGGGATGTAAAAAGTGAAAATTAGAAAAAATTAATAAAACTTTGATTATATACTTATAATCTTTCTTACTGTAGATTTTTTGAAGGTGAGCGTTTTAGGAATAGTTCAGTAACAATTGAATGAACAAGCTATATGTAGTAGGGAAAACGAATCCTTGCCAATACCTAATAATGTAATTACTTATGTGTGCAAAATATTAATTTTTGGAACTGAAAACTAACGCTTTCGCGTTTGTTCATATAATTGCACAAACCACCTAATAACATGATTGTGAACATTGATATACTTTCTCTAAAATCATAGACCTAAACAATATGTTCTATTGTTTAGACCTAAGTCAAGGCTGTAGCAAGGGAAGGGGCCGGAGGGGCCTGTGCCGGGGGGGGGGGGGGGGGGGGGGGGGGCGGGGGGCGCGGGGGGGGGGCGGGGGGGGGGGGGGGGGGGTAGGGGGGGCAGAGGTGATCGAGTATAGCTAGAGC
>JAPEIX020000170.1:0-13192 GCA_026122405.2 Zoanthus sansibaricus
TAGCAAATGTCACTCGTCATTTTGTTTGCTTCAATACAGAGACTATATGAGAAATTAATTAAAAAATCAAACTTATTCAAGTTAAAAATAGTTTACAGCCTAATAAAACGGTTTCTAAATAAAGATAAAACCATTTTCTTGTAACAGCTTGAGTTTGAATTTCGTGTTGTGAATCAGTGTCGAGATATGAGCTAAACTTGCTATTTTCTTTAATGTCGCTTTTGAAGTTTGCAAACAACATTACGCCACAGAAACGAAGAACTCGATGCTTGAATGCATAATAAGCTAGCCAATCATTAGCGCAAAACCTGCAAACTTGGGCTGCTATATCTCAGAGGCATTTTAGGCAAAGTCTTTGAAACTTTCTGTATTTAATATTTTTTAAATGATCTCTTTAGAAATGTAAAAAACATTTTTCACCTCATAGGCACTTTAAGTTAACAGCTACTAAAAATTCGAAACTGAACTGTTGCTTAACTTAACTAAATGAATCAACATTTTAACGCTATTAGCCAAAGTCTATTGGCGATGAATCAGAAACTTAAGATTTAACAAGTTATGACTACCTTTATTGAAAAAAAGAAAGGAATTCTGATACTGAAGGGTAACAGAAATATCAAAAAGCCACTATTACTTTAGTACCCAGGCCACCACTCATTTTTGTAACATTTTCAGTTTAGTAAACTCAATATCTGAGCCACTCAGATTACAGTTTTTTAAGCAAACGATCTTTTAATGTCGAACCTTGCCGGGGTGTCGAGGTCAGGTTATAACCTAAAAGAAATCCATCACCGCTTCCTGAGCCGTCTGTCACAAAGGTCAACGTAACTTCACTGCCATAAAGCATCATGGGAACTGGTGAAAGTTTTCCACATAACACGTAGGAGGCGCCTTTGTTGTCCGTTATCTGCAGCTTGTCTTTTGTACAGGATATGGAATCTAATATTCATTAAAAAGTAAACGTTAACTGCAGTTATATGGTGTTTCCCTACAGTTATATGATGTTTGACTACAGTTATATGGTGTTTCATTACAGTTATATGATGTTTCATTACAGTTATATGGTGTTTCATTACAATTATATGATGTTTCCCTACAGTTATATGGTGTTTTCCTACAGTTATATGTTGCTAATCCCTACAGTATTAGGTGTTTCCCTACAGTTATACCGTGTTTTCCTACAGTTATATCGTGTTTGCCTAAGAGACAAGTTAATAAGTGGTAGAGTAATTCAATAATGCAATGAATATGAATGAATAAATGAATGAATGAATGCATGGAGGGATGAAAAAGTGAATAAAATGATAAAATGATCTCAATAAATTCATGAAAGATGAAAGTGTTATTCAATAAGGCAACCCCTCTTCCTCTTTATTTCATGTTTACAGTCCTCCAACAGACTCAAACTTTTGGAACTTTGCAAAAAAAAAGTAGAGGCTTTTAATATAAGCTCTATAAAAGTCTAATTTTGTTGAATTTGTTATCGCATTCTTACAAATTGTTTTGTATTTATTAGTTAGTGTCGACACAAAATGTTATCTTCTGAGTAGTACTTAGTATTTTGGATATACTTCAAGCTGCAAAATTTCACGCATAAGAAACGGTGTATGTTTTACTTACTTTTTGGGAGATAAAGATTGTTTAACAAGACTTATGTCGTCTTTACAATTAAGATATTGGTTATATTTGAGAATTTGTTTAACTATGTAATACTTTGATAGTAGTGTTAGTGGTACATATCTCCGAACATCGATAAACAAAAAGAAAACAATTACAAACTTCTCCTTTTTTAAGGTATTCATGGCTATAAAGGTCTCCGTTAGCTGTCGTCTCTTTGTAAAAAAATAGTCAACACGACGTATATAAATTTTACGAAAACAACCATATTTGGGCTGGCCAAACCAGCCTTCTTCAGGTTTGAATACTTTTTAAAAAAATTGGTAGTTCAACTGTTACAAATTTTGTTTATTTGTGTGGGATATTTGTACAACTTATTTTTGTCTTCTATAAATATTAATTAGCTTATGCGGCATAATGCGGAGGTTATTCATGCGAATATTGTTTGCGAGAAAATGCACGAACTGAAAAATTTTTTCTTGGAAGTATTTCTCTAGCCTGCGAGGCAGTCGGCCCAAGCGCGAGGAATAGAGTGTCTGCAGCGCAGGCTATATTTCTTTGAACTTTTAACTTTGGCGGCCTTGTTCCACAAGTTGATTTAAAACAAATAACATGCAAAACATGATTAGGTTTGTTATTTCAGTTCGTGTTATTGAAACACTGAATCAAGACTTGAAACTAACTGCAGTGAAGTGATTTATTTTGTAAAATTGAAGTTGAAATAGCTAAGATACAAAGCATTTTTTGCACTAGTTCCAACACAAATCTGAATCAAATCAGTTACCAGAAAATCAGTACTAACTTTGCCATAAAAAAACCTACATTTTAGCGGACCACACAGCTTGATAGAGCGCGTTACGCTCCTTTACGTTGTCACTATTCAGAGAATGGCACGCAGCAAATACACTTTTCTAACTTTTAGTAAATGCTACAAAATCAATAATTATAGCTTGTTTCCGCCATAAGACAGCCTACATTTTAGTGGACCACACAACTTGCTTGAGCTCGCTACGTTCCTGTTTACGTTGTCGAGAATGGCGCGCTGCAAATTCTCTCACTGGTGTCTGACAAGCAAAACGCAGCCAGAGTACTGTTAGAACAAAACCTAACGGAGCTGAAAGTATTACCACACTTAGTGCTTGCTAGTTTAAAAATAATTCGAGCAAAGCCAAAAAATCAATCCAACCATATAATTTTATAATGAACGAATTCTTTGGGATAAATATGTCAACGCCACTAAGATGCTATAAATCTAAAGTTTTGATTTGTAAACAATCACACGTGGTGACCATATTGTCGAATTCTTCGAATTTTAAAACTTTCGTAGCGATCTTTCTATTCAAAAGTTATTCTAAGACATTAAATAATATTGAGCCAGTTTGTAATCTGTGTCTACATTTACGTTCGTCCTCCTGTGACATTTGTAGGAAGTTTATTTGTTGTGTCATCCGTCAAAACTTTGTTATTTTGTTACCGTTGTTGTTTCTATGGTGACCATTCAGGGCAAACAATTGGGGGCTAAAACTCGATTTGCGTCGGTCGTTTTTGATTGGCTTTGTAATTTGCCTTACAGAAACAACTTTGATTATTTAATTACTCGGAAATGCGTAGGATAGGGACCGATAAACTATAGTGACGTAATAGATTTACTTTTCGCGGGTAGTTTGCTTTAATTGATTCTTTGGCTCTCCATCCTGTCAACTTACAGAGATCTAATCCATTGTTAGCCGGCCTTCTCGGATTTGAATATGCACTTCTGTTGATGCTTCGAAATGCTTTGGCTCTTAATATTCTGACAGTGATTTGCATTTTTCTACAATCGCAGCAGTTCGTTGGTACTGTTTAATGTAAAAGTGTTGCCCACTTCAACGGTTTGATTGCACGAATTACCGCTAGATCTCATCTCACTCGCGCAAGATCGGCTGAGATTTCCTTGCTTTTGGTAGATACACGATGCCTACAACTCGGACGAAACAGCGCTTGTATGACGGAACTTCGGCTCGATCTGCTCTTTGCAGAGCATCAAAGAAAACACTTTACTCAAGGTATAAACGTCAAAAATCAAAATTAAAGAAATATAAGCGGCTAAAAGAGGAACCGTTAGTCGACGAGATTAATAATGAATTTGAAGGTATGTTTATCACTTGCTGTCATAAATTATACATGCTATTTTTCAAACATTAAACATGCCGTCTTCTCGACCTAAAATGTGATTATATTGTGATACAATTTTTAAACTGTGAAAGGAATTCTGAATTACAACTATCGAATTTTAGAGGAAAACTGACAAGTGAGTTAGTGCACAGTCCAAAGCTAAAGCTGGATTGATAGTGTCAAAGTTTGATCTCCCTGCCAAAGAGAGATAAGTAAGCTGATATTTAAAGGTGCGCAACATTTTTCTTGCTGACAAAGCTTTTTGCGTGTAATCAATTAATCAATAATAAATAAACGCGTATTTTCCTTGGAGGAAAGAATAATGCTTTTTTCAAACAGTTGGACGAGTTTTCCTTCGTAATCTAAAATAACATCACTGTCTTTCTGTATTCGTTTCCCCTATTGTTTTGCTTTGTTCGATAACGGCTTAGGGTTGAAAAGACGTGTACTTTACTCATAGATTCTTAAAAGGTCCACAACTAACTCTTAGTACTTTGTCTCTTAATTAACTGTAATTACACTCAAGAGACAACAAAAATTTTTTTTGAATCTTGATCTTTTCGTGCATTTATCAGTCTAATTCAGACAAGCTCCGAACTCGAACTGCACTAAAGATTAAAAGCAGAGATGAAAAGCAGCATTCCGTTACAAAGTTCACACTTTAGTCCCCGACAGGTCAAACAGTTTGCCCCTGTTTGCGTAAATCAGTTTTTTAAAGCGGAAAAAATTCCGTGACGATTTTTTTTGTTAAGCAGTATTGGCCGAATATTCCAAACAAAAGGCCACAATGGCAAACTTTATGGAACGTTACTTTTAGGGAATATCTTTAAACCTATTCAGTTTTTAATGTTTTCACGGACGTTAAATACATGAAATACACACAAGTTTTATCGTGGGAGCTGATGTGCGCAATGAGACGAAAAACTCTTCGCAGCAAGAAAATAGTGCAAAAAAAGAATAAATGTTAGTTTCATCTCCTTCATGGGGCGGAACTTGGGTTTGACTCGAGGGCTTTTGAGAGTAGAGGCGCGTTTGAAATGTGTTTAGTTATCGGCATGCGGTATGACAGCAAACCCGAGGCAATCTAACAAGACAAATTTTAACGTTATTTGATATAGGCGTTGGTGGGTTCAGCGAAGAGTTTGCAGAAGCAAAATCGCTGCGAGGAAACATGGGTTCAAGCAAATCTAGAAAGGAACAACTTTCAAAAACTCTGAAATGGTAAGCTCTCATTTGGTTAATTTTGTGTTGATATACATGATTAAAGAAGTATTTAGCATACCATGCACTCACGAACCAAGTTTCGTTCCTATTTATACAGTTTCTTTTGTAAGAAATATAAAAGTACAGAGTTTTGTTTACCTAAATTCGCCAACTGCCGTCAAAAGTTTTACATCCATGATTTTCAGCGTTGTGTTTTGTTTTGTACTAATTACAAAAAGGAAAGACGAGCACTCCAAATTTATAGGTTAACAGCTTAAAACAATTAGCTATAAATTTAATTGATTTTTGCTGCCTCTAAATGGCTAGTCCATTAAAGAAATTGACGAAAAGTGAAAAGAATAGGTTCTTATTGTATGGAAGACATGATTTTTCTCCTTTTTCGAAGTAAAACAAACTCGTTTCTTTTTGACAGTAAACAAAGAGGCCAATTAAGAAACGTTTAGCTGACAGCCATGGTTGAAAATATACTGTACCAGTAGGTGTTTTTCTATCTACTGTCTTCTAAAAGAGATGTTTTTTGCTTCAAATGCTGGGAAATCTATTTGGAACAACTTTCGAGCTTATATTACGTTTCGTAACAATTTTAATAGTAATTTGATACGACATCAAAAAGGAAGGAATCTTTTTCAAAGCTGTTGCAACAGAGAGTCGGAAACAAATAAAGTTAGCACTTTAATTTAAAGTACTTTTTACTTTTGTCAGTTTTAAGGTAGAATTTATTTCTCGGATCAATACAGTTCATATTATTCACGTTAGACCACACATTGTGCAAAAGAAAGCATTGTTTGAACAGCCCTAATAGCGTTTTCGTTAGTTAAATTGGTACTGTGAAGAAAAAAATCAAAACCGAAAAACCTTTTCGTTCTAAGCGTTACGAATCAGCATAAAACAAATGAATGTGCTAGTCCATAAAAAAGCTTAGTTAGTGTCAGGCAGAGCTTGCCAGTATTTTTTTATTTTATTGCCCGTATTTTGTGATATATATGTATTTGAATAAATTATTTTCGCTTATGTACTAATTTAATTTTTCGGTCATTTCACAAAAAAGTTGTCAATTTCTTTTGCAATCCTTGTTCCGAATGAAAACCAAGTTTAATTGACCAGGAAATATACCGGAAAAGGGGCATCAGTCACTAATCGAGTACAGCACAGCTTCGTTATAAAAATGGGTTTTTCAAAAAGCTTGTTTGTCAAATAGAAAATTTGATGTCGTACATGAAAGTTACTGAACCAAAATAAAGAACCTTAAGATCCGTTGAAAGTTTGTACTAGTTCTAAACTTTTTGTGCATTTTCTATTTTCAGCCTAAAAACAAATCAAGAAGGTTCTTATGTCAGATTGAGTAAATAATATGTCGGCATCAAAATAATTGAATTCTAGCACACTCAACATTGGATGCGGTAAAAAACAAATACTGCTGACAAACAACGCATATTCTTTCAATTCATGACGTTCGTTTTAGGTCAATTGTTAGCCATACTTGGCTTAAACTAAAGACCTTTTCGAATATAAATTACCTTTAAAGTTCAATTGCGAAATTTAGCTGATTCTAAAAACTGCATATATAAAAGACCATGGCACTGCGGCTATGCGGATGTAGAAAAGATCTTTTATTCGAATGCTAATTTACTGATTCAGTTACTAGTTTGTAAACAAAAAACGCAAATGTATTTCGTATTTTTAAAAGTTAAAGTTTTAAAATTCAGTTTTATTTCAATCCTTCTTTTTTTGAACTCTTGGTCCATCGCACATATATAGAAGAAAACCATTTTAACTCCAAGTAAGAAAACTATTACCTATGTCGAGAATGCAAACGTTGAACACAAATTTAAAGGCTCTAAAATATTTGTTTTAGTTCCACTGTTTTGTCCATAAAAAAAAAACTCTCAAAGACTATTAAAAATAGCGAACTATACTATGTGGTCCGGTAAAGTAAATAGTGTTTCTTTTTCAAAGCTTTTGATATAATTTAGTGTGAACTACTACCCTGCCCTGCACCCTAATTTATTTATTTTTTTACGTGATTGTTACAAGTCGAAAATTACCTTGATCTATTTGTTCAGTTTGACCTCTCCGAGGGGGTATGAAGCTAGATTTTGTTTTTCAGAACTCTCGAACCACTTATACAAAGTAAACTGTTCGGTTTTAGCGTTTTTGACAACTCCATTTTTGTATATTCTTATCATTGAGTTGGACTACAGATCTTCACTTCTGCAACCGAAGATCTAGTGATCTAATTTGCATACCTTTCCCTCTCGCATTAACTGCCAAACAGCCGTCAGGTTACAGACTTTCCTCAATTTTTACACAAATGTTTAGAAATTGGTTTTCTTTGATGGTTTTTTCGTTCTTTGTTTGAGTGATGCATAACCTTTGAAGTTCGTTCCCTTAACTATTTAATTTCTTTCAGGTTGGATGAAAACTATGTGATGTGTGAAGGTGTTTGCTTGCCGAGATGTATTCTGTACGCGCATTACCTCGAGTTTTGTCGAAGAAACCAAATCGGGGCAGCTTGCGCGGCAACGTTCGGAAAGGTTTGTTTACTTGTACTAAGTATACAATTCTTTAAATAATTCATCTAAATTTCACTTTAGAAGTATGCACCGTGTATACCAAAAAAAAGTTCATCGGAACTACTGACTGGCAAGTTTTTAAAGCAATCATTATATCTCTAAGCCTAAGACCCCGGGCCTACGACACAAGTGTCTTTTCTTTTTAGAATTATTGCCGCAAAAAGGTAAACGTTTGTTGAGGAAACTGTTCAAATGACTATGCATAGATTGTGTCTTTATTTAATCCATCTATTTTGAGCGTCTTTGTGTTTTCGTTTTGGAAAATTTCAAAGCTTATTGTTTTGTATGTTTACCAACTCCTTTGAAAGCTCTAAAGCCAGCAGACGTCAAACAAATTCTTCTGTCAAGCAAGTTGTAAATTTTAGTCGTAATTGCATATAAAACATTCAGGATTAAGCCGATAGATTAAACAGTTTTAATATTTATTCTTCAAAAAATTATCCTTTTTAACAGACTATTCGTCAGAAGTTTCCACAGCTCACGACTCGCCGACTAGGAACTCGCGGTCATTCAAAGTAAGCCTTCGTTTTTTTTTCTACGTTTGTTTGTTCTTCTTGAAATGGTAATAGAGCCCACGTCTTTATGAAACTAGCCTCACAAAGCCGTATAAAGCATTTAATTTACTGTTCTTAATCCTCTTTTTCTTTTGCAGATATCATTACTACGGGATTGGAATAAAGGAGTCTTCGGCATATTATCACTCTGTTTACTCCGGGAAAGGATTGACTAGGTGAGTAATTTTGCACACTTTTTAAATTTTAGTTCACGTTCCATTCTGATTGTGCATTGACAGGTCAAAATAGATTTCAGGAAGTACTTAACGTGATCAAAAATAGGTCGGGACAATTGTTGGGGTTTAATTGAGTCGGAGCTTCAAGGCCGGTTGATTAAACTATGATTATTGATCCAGACAAAAGAATAGCGTCTCTTTTTGTTCTTCCATGTTTGATGTTCTAAGGAGCGGAAATTGAAAATTGAAATATTTTAACATTACACCAAAACAAATTTCAACATGTAATCATGTAAAGTGCAAAGTATTCTTTAGTTAACATTGTCGGGTTTTTTTGTTAACACCTGTAGAAAAGTTCAACTGTACGCTGCCTACAAAACAACTAGGATTACGCAAACATTGCTAAACATTAAGTTTTTATCGAAACATATCTCTCTTTAATGACTTTTTTTTTCGAGTTTTACAAGTTTCTTCTAAAACAAAATTGAACATTATTGCTGCGAGCTATGTAATCTTCGGATGTCACTAGCAATGAAAATGCGAAACATACGATCAGCGGTTCAAGTCCATACCGTATCGAGAGTCGATTCAAGGATGTCACTTGCATTTCGGTACACACGATACATGCATTCAGCGGTTGTAAAAGCTAAAGTGAAATAACATAAGAGAAAACCCTATCGTGAGAGTATGATTAATTGTAAGACGCTAGAGTGTATTTCACGGGTTAATGAAAACCACTGTAAGTGCGTTCATTTAATTTACTAATTTCACTAATTTACTCTTCTTCCTCTACAGTAACAGTACAAATACATTAAATACCTAAAACAGAACAGTATTGTCGTCACTAACAAATAGTGTACTCGCAGCACTCACTTTCTATTCGAAATACCTAGTATTAGCAATGAAAATATTTTTGAAACCCGCTTTAAGTTTGCTGAAAGATGTCGTTGCTGAGGATCCTGGATATCCCCGTCACTGGTGCTGACGATGGGGACCTTGTCTGTTGTGTCAACGGGTGCTACGCTGGTGTGCACGCTCCTCGAGGGCAGCTACTGCCACCTTTTCACCATTGTACATTGCTACAGTGTATTTCACGGGTTAATGAAAACCGCTCTAAGTTCATATTCACTCTAACACTAATTTACTCAAGATTCTCCCTTTACAGTAACAACAAGAATACATTAAAAGTCGAAAATAGAACAGTATTGTCACTATAACAAAATAGTGTACTCGTAGCACTCACTTTCTTTTAGAAATAACTTGCGTATTGAAAGGTTTTCACCTGTTTGCCTTAAAGCCAAGTATGATGAATATAAAGGAGTTTTGTTCATGGCCTTTGATATGTATTTTGAAACAGTGAAATTCAAAATGTATAGTATTATCACTCATAATCATGTGTGATCTTAATGTTTTCATGAAATACACGCCGTATACTAAAACGAAAAAACAAGTAAAAAAACGCGAGTCCATTTTATAACTTTTGGAAATTTCAGCAAATTTTTGGCAACTTTTCAGCAACTTTTTTAACAAAATGGCAACTTTTTGGCAATTTTATCGGCAGCCTTTTAAGAATTTATCGGCAACTTGTGGCTAGGCCTATTTGAAGAGGTCATACTCATAGCATTTGAATCGCCTCCATACGAATACGGCAATAAATCTGTGTGAACAAAGATTGAATGATAAAAATACATAAAGTAACATTTTAAAATGAAAAAAATCTCAGTTTCATTTTCAATGAAAGAGCACAAATTTTTGACTGCTCTGCAGACGACAACCTTATCTGGAGTCTATACAATTCACAAGTTGAGAAAAACAGCTTAAATCTAATTAAAAGTGTGTCCCAAAAAATATTTGCTCCTCTACATCCATATGTGATATGTCACACAGTAAACTGATAGACAAAAAAAGGAAATAACTTTGTGACGTAAGTTATAAATATCTAAAAACATCTTTCCACAGTTTGGGATGACATTTGCTTTGCGCCACATGCACATTAAAGACAGGTCAGGCGATTTAATTTGGTCGCTAAGTCCATCAAAAATAGAAGATTAAACTGAAACCAGTATCTCGGGTTACATTTCCGGCTTTACGTAATTTCTAGTTAGGATATAATTCAGAAATTAATCTTGTCTGAATTCCAGGATCAAATCTAACGACTCATACTTACAGAATCCTTTGTGTTTAACCTGGAATCTAGGAACATCCTAAATCTAGGACTGCCCTTATAGTGGAGATTTGGAATCAAGCATTACATGTTGGTATGGAGTCCAGAGTCCATGCAGGCCCGCATGCATATAAGGGACGAAGCGGATTATGGCCGTTAACAGTGAGCTTGAACAGACATTGATTCATTTGTATGTCATTTTATAGAATATACAAGTGCCGATACTAGTGAATCATCCAGTTGGTTTGATTTCGACAGTTTCTTTTAATTCATCCAAGCGACATCTGAACTTGATGTTATCAGTAAAATTGAAGAACTCTTAAAACTTTTAGTTCCAGTGGATTGAGACCAAATTATATTGTCATTGACATTTTGAGCTAACAACCAACTCCAATCGACTCTTAAAAAATAGAACAACCGTAAAATTTTGGAGGGAATCTTTTTGCAGACCATTAATACAGTTTTAAGTATGGCCAAGTAATGCACAAGCAGTATTTTTGAAGAATTGCTTTTGAAAGGTGAGATAATAAAGTTTATTATATATATAACGAGACTTTCATCGAATAAAGGTCATAAATAGAAATCTATACGCTATATTTTCACATGAGAAAAATCACGATACGTCCAATCAACATCGCGTATAGCACTTCTCACACGTCAAAATATAACCAATCAAGATCAAAGATGAAATTTTCAGCCAATCAGAAAAAAAAAACGTTAGTAGCACTTGACTGGCTTTCTTGGCTCTTGGCTCTTTGGGCAAAATGGCCGAATCTGGTGAGGCGTCAAGGTTTGTGAGTTTAGATACGTCTATAGAAGATTTTATCCGTCAACAAGAAAACAAAAATACTCTTTCTAAAACCAGACGCGACCTTAATTTGCTAGACAAGTTTTTAGTCACGAAAAACGAAAGAAGCAGTATAGAAAATATTGAACCAAAACAGCTTGACGAGTACCTCGCTCGTTCGTTTTATGATACAAACAACTCGTGAATAAAATCCCGTACGTCGCACTTTCCATGAATAATCTCTACATATCGAATGGTAGCAAGATGAAAAAAATGATCTGTGGTAATGATAGCAATGATGATGGCAATGATGACATTGATGACGATGTGGGTTACAGTGATGCAGTAACGATGATCATGTTAGTAATGATGATGATGGCTGTGATTATGTCAATGATGGTAGCACTTGGTGGCATTGATAATTATGCTACTACTGTTGATGGTAGTGATAATAATGAAGGAATTGATGAAAAGTACGGTAGATGTTTAGGGTGATAAGGCACTAGGTATTAATATATTCATTTGTCAGTAGTGATTATGACTATAATATAACTGGGTGATTTGGTTGAGGACACCATCATGGATGACAACAATTATCATTTAATTGCAAATTACCTTATTAAAGTTTTTTTCAAGGGTAGCTTTTGACTGGAAAAATTTTACATTCTTTTTCTTAAACCTGCAAAAACAATTTATTCACCTTTTAATGAATACGAATCAATAAAAAGCCTTTGTGAGGACATCAATTTTCATTTTCTTTATAAATATTCTTTCAAATTTAACGACAAGATTTGTGTGTTGTAACATAGAATTTATTAAACTCAAGTAAAGATAGCACAAACGTGCTAGTAGCTAACTTGAAGCCACTATATCGGGCACTATGGTCATGTTGGTAGCGGGCTTTACCCTTTAAACAACCATACAAAATAGTGAGCTTGATTGCTAGCAGTACGTTTTTGCCATCTTTACTTGAGTTTATCTTTATAGCCACATCTCACAAGCATTGCGCTTTTACCATTACATAAAATGTGTTAGACCCACTTGTGGGTACTAGCACAAAAACTTCTCCAACCTTAACCCAGTGTTTAATTGGCTACAAACTTCAGCTTATACAAACAGAGTTTAATGCAAAGCATTTGTTTAGGACTTATATATGTTATAGCTATATGTTATACGTTGAAGAAAAAACATCAAGAGAGAGAGAGAGAGAGAGAGCTTCTGATGTAGTTAAAGTTCGATTCTTGTGAACTAGAAAACTCTACTGCATATAACACTATCTTTTACAAAAGATTGTATATTCTTATCATTGTTACAAGAACTCTCATTAAATTTTACTATATTTGTTAAAAGCAGTCTAGAACTCTTTTGATTAATTGTTTACAATAAAGAACTCTCAAAACATTTCCATAGCACATCCTGGGAGTTTAGAATTGCTTTGTTAGTGCAAATAGATATTATAGTATTATGGAACATTCTACAGCGTTGTATATTTATGACAAGAAATTATGATGTAATCTCATATAATAGCATATTGATGATGTAATGTTTCTAAACTTAGACACTTTAGAGCTCTTTAGAATAGCTAAAGCTAGCTAAATCCTTTACGAGCCTTGTGGCCCATGGAACCGGCGCTTATCTCTGGTTTCTGTAGTGTTAAGTGGATGAGAGTCTTCAACTCCCCCCAGAAAGGACACTAATCCATCGCAGGTTAGCTCCCAGCAGATGCTGGTATTCATTTACCTACCCTGGAACGATGGAAAGCTGAGTTGGCTTAGGCAGAAAACAAGGTCACACAAAATTAATATTCGAATCTCGGCAAACTGCTGGGATCAAACCTGGGACCTTGTGGTTGGAAAGCAGAGATTTTACCAACTGCACCAACCCCGTCTGCCCCTCTCTAGAATACATACTAGAAAATGTACAAAATAACTTGGCTTGAGAGT
>JAPEIX020000244.1:0-13191 GCA_026122405.2 Zoanthus sansibaricus
ATAAAATCAGTACAAATATTCCAGATGTACACAACAATTTTTACCCAAGCATTTCGGCTTGTAAAAAAATTTGCTATTCGCAGCTTAGATCGATTACTGTTGAAACTGCTTTAAATTGTAAACTGGTACGATTATTTTGTTTTCAAGCTGGCTACGCGTACGGGCCTGCAATATTATGGTATAACTGCTCCGTTAGAGCAAATTTAGTTCTAATTGGAAAATTAACATCTCCATATAAGAAAACTTTAAGAACAATTTGAGGCTAGTATTGCTAAAACATTAAAAACAGCCTCAGCCAATCGAAAGTTATGAAGATTATGTGTTTTCTCTTGTGCCATCTGATTATTCATACATGTACAGACAAGAAATAACAAATTCTATAAACTTATTAAATTTTATTTTAATTTATAACTTCTATTGAGAAATTATTTTCTTTGATTTCTGTTTTGTTTTAAATTTTTGAACCGATCCACTTTCAGAAAAACAATTATAATTTATTTAAAAGGAATTATTAACAATATTTTAAAAAATTAAAGTTTTGTTATAAGAGATTCATGTATATGGATACTCATATCACTGCATATCATCCAATAATCATGCATTATGTTATCAATCATGAATGCACTGTCTACACATTGTGAATTGATATATCACGCCTCAATGTCTAAATATACAAATAATATTTAATATAATCAATTTCTTCATTAAAAGCACTCTTTGAGTGATCTTTGCAAAGTAGGTGGGAGTATTAAACTGTCTATTTCAGATATGCTGACATGTTTTTTAACAGTCATAAGGCAGAGATCCTGTAGGTTTTCATAACGGCAACTGCACCGCTGCAGCTCAATCTCAGTAAGAGTTGCAGTTGATGAGACTGTGGGAAATAGTTCAGTTACTTTTTTGTTCATGTTATAAAATGCAATGCCTAAAGATTCTCCATTCTTGTAAAATGATAATGTCCCTTCATCCATGTCAAGTAAAATACCAATGACAGTTGAATCATAAAATGGTTCACAATAGTGCCCCGATCTACCATCATGCCAAATGGTACCCTTGTATGATAATCCCCAACTCTCATCATCTTTACCCAATAAATTAACAAACTCGTAGTCTTCCGTTTCTAGTGAAGCTTCCTTGGTGCAAACACCAACCATAACAGAGGTTCCATAAACAGATGACAACTTCACTTCCCAGTAGTGCTTTCCATGGGTAAAACCTTTATTCCCTCTAACTGCAGCAGTTCCCCTGCTTTCATAAACTGGGTCAATGTGGAAACAAGCTAGTTTGTTATTACCAAAAAGGTAAACTTCAGTGGCCTTATCCTGACTATTCCATGTCCAGTTCTCATCAAATGCATCTTCCCAAGACAACGGTTCTGGGAGTTTGTTAGAAATACCTATAAATAAAAAAAAAAATGAAATTCAATCCAATTTTAGGCAAGAAAAAAAAAGAAAGTTTATGTGGTATCTAAACAGAGGGCCATAAACTATATAAGTATATGTTGCTGAAAATAAATAGATAAACTGCAGGCAGTTAAACTGTTCAAATTCATCAGCTGGATACCTAAACTGTGTACATGAAATTCTACAACTTGTTTCAGCAAACCAATTCTAAAACTTCTAGTGATTTCATAAAACTGAAATGGAACAAGGTTTCAGAAAACTCATTATAAGTTTAATAAAATTATTAATTATTCCATTTGCACGAACTATGTTGCATATGAGATTGGTTATAGACAACTTGACGCTATGTTGGCTATTTACCAATCTCAAATACAAGGCATGGTAATCATGAGATAATTCTTGGTAAAAATAGTTTATTGACGTATATAAACTAAGAGTATTTGATCAAGATGAGTAAATTAACTCATCACAAAAGGTGATTTCCATACAGGTCCTCCAAACTAAATTTATTGTGATTCACTAAATGTTTTCTTTTAGAGTTCCTGTATTTTTTTGTACTTGGCAGTAATTGTTTTTGCTGCTGCTGTTATTGTTGTTGTTAATTCACTGCAACAGTTTTCTTCCCAACTAGCTCTGCATGTGTTTAAATTATTTAAACAAATCAAGAAAATTATTAAATTTGGGTAAATTCCAGTTGCAGTCTTTTTCAAAATTCTCTCTTAAATCCATTTTTTTCATAAAGAAAAACTTCAACAATTTTGTGTAAATGTCATAAGTTTTCAAAGCTATAGTGGTAACCATGGATACTGTTTCATGTTAGGAGAATTGAGCTTTACATGCATGTCGCCATCGAAAACTTTTTGATTTGAAAATTAGAGAAAAGTAGTTGGAACCATGATACAAAACTAACTGCGTTTTTGAGATGGAAACACCACAAAATATTTGATGGTGTTCGAAGAAAATATATTCACTGTATTGCCTATTTGGTTCCGTTGCTGGAATATATTTTCTCCCAACTAGCTGTAAATATTTTGTGGTGTTGCCATATCAAAATCATAATAAGTAAATATATGATATACAGTGTTACCAAACTAGAAGATTATTACATTATGTTTAATAGTAGTAATAATGGTTTAGTCTTTGTTCAACTGACAATATATATTTATTCAAAATTCTTGTTCTGTACGTGTTGGACATAATAAATCTAAAATTTATAATTATGTCAACGTTGGCATTGCCTAAATAAAGTTAAACAGTCAAGAATATTATAAAGGTCTGGAAAACAAGAGCAATTAACAAAAATGAAAAGCTGCAAAAAGATTCCTGTTTATACTCTCTGGTAGTAGTACCTGACTTATGTCACGGTACGGTGCGTATATAGTAACGTCAACGAATCGAAATCTATCCACTGATTTTTAAAGCAAATTTGTGTTACAGACCACCGAAACAAACTCATAATATGAATATATGTTAAAATTATGAATTTAAATGTCTGCTTACCCATATCTTTGAAGGAATAAATTTTGCACAGCAATATGAAGATATTTTCTCCGTAACGCCTATTTGGGTAAACGGTCTAAACTGTTAAACGGTATACGGCTTACTTTCGCGAACAATCTGCGACACTTTCCAAAACACCAACTCGAAAAATTCTCAATTTCAAAGTTCGCCAACTTTTTCAATGTAAATAAACTAAACGAGAACAAAGTAACAAAGAAACTAACAAACCTACCATGTCTGCGATTTCAGCAATTTAGTTTTAAATTTAACACTTGGAATAAACAAGCCTAACAGGCTGTGGTCTTGTTTACCTAGGTTGTGTTATGACATCAAGAAAATCGGAGTCGATGATTGGTCAATTCCAAAACCTGGAAATTCGGGTTTCGTGACCGGTTGCTCAAAATTTAAATTACTCGCTGAAGTTCATGAATCGCGTGATGAGTTGTACAACAGACGACTTTGACGTTTCAGGTTATTTTAAAACCAAACTGATTTAAAAAAAAAATTAATTATTATACTAAACGGATATGTGCCGCTGTTCATTGTATGGTTGACAGACCATCCAGTTTAGAACGGTATATATATCACGGAAATTGTTGTCAATAACAGGGTATAAAACTTTTCTATTTTTATAAATTGTTCAGTACGGGGTGTAACAATTCTTTCCGAATGATTGATCGGGTTGACTGGGGTTTGATGTGACGTGATTTTTTCGTGGTTCACAGGCCTGACTGACTGAAAGCTCTGTTTAGTTAACTTCCTTGTTTAAGGCGATGCAGTTTTATTATCTTTTTTTTCCTGGCACACGCAGACAGCAAGACTTATTCACTGTGCCATGCATTTAGTTGCTTTTTGATATTAACTTACTGTAAAGGATCAAAATTTGCTAGTTTAGAACAGGCAATCAAAATCAAACCATTTCTTATTTAGAAGAGTGTCAGGTTTGTGAAGCTCCAGCGGCACACCCCCACCCAAAAATCATGGTGGGAACCCCCGCTTAAAACGGTTTGAATGGGCCGAACTCTGTTTGTTGGCCTTTTCGCCATGTTGGATCGGCGGGAAAGCGATTAGTTGAGAAAGTTCTTTTGGTGAAAAAGGTAACAAAACTATATACTAAATATAAATAAATATAATAGATATATAAATAAATAATGAATAAATAAATGATTAGCAACAATTAATAATATGAAAATTGTACAATAGAAAATTCCTAAAAGTTATAAAATCTGAGAGTTTAATATTAAAAATTTTTGCACCTTTGTAAAAAAAGCACGCTTGGTATGGTGCATTCTAAATTGACTGTTTTTAGACTAAGGTTATGATTATTCCTAGTTTTATGGCAGTGAGTGTTACGGTTTCTTACATTAAAATAATTAGAAAAAATAACAGTTCTTTTTGTGTGTTAACGAAAAGAGGAGTTACAAGGCTTTATTCGGAACAACATTCAAACATACTTAAGTTGAGATTTGATACTCAGAAATACATTGAAATTAAAAGCCTCACAAGCAGAGATCTAAGGTTTGGAGTTTTTCGATCCAAAGAGTAAGATTTTTCTCTTTGGCTTTGGTTTGTGATAAAGAGTGGTGGAGGCGAAATCAATAATTTCCTAGCAGATTTAGGACTGGGATTGCTTTCCAGAATATTTTTGAAATTTGCTGTATTGATTATGCACAAATTTGCTCCAGTATCGACCGAAGTTAAGAGGTTCCTTCTGTTATGTACCAGAGGCATAGTAACACAGTTCATTACGTACATGTAATTTTAACCAATGAAAAACACTAAATTAAAACTCCCCCCGATCCTCAACCAATCAAGAAGCACTTCCTCAAGTACACATAGAAACTCCTGGTTAAGTGTAAGAAAATGAACAAGGTAGAAATTTGTGAACCGGCTTCTGATACCAAAAGATTGCCAATGCGTGCGAAATGCTGTCCAGAGTCAGCGTGTGAGAGAATGAAAATTACAATGCATCGAAATGCGTGAGACGTGAGAGCTCTGCACGTACTTGAATCATATTATGTAAGACTGGTTGAGTAAGCTCTGCAATGCAATTAATTTTATGTTCCTTAATCTTCACACACTGAATAATTAATCAATATTAATATTAACACTTTATCCTTGTTAGGTAAGCGTCTTTGATGAAACAAAAAAATTTCAATTTTGACACGCTGCTGTGACATCCACTCTTGTCTTTACACGGTGCCGCGGATTCATAAGAGTAGGCGCTTGATCTTTGCATGGAAAGCGTGCAATATAAGCAATTTTAATTATATAATCATTTTAAGCTGTTACGTTTGTTAGATTTTTAATATTATACTTTGGTGGAAGTAAAGAACGGGTATACACTGACATTTTCGACCATATGTTCGATCGTCAGAGTGTGAATCACGGCGTGTGTATGCAGGAGCCCCTGTGTTCCATTCCCGGTAATACCGTGGATTAAACATTTCTGGGGTCTTGGTCTCTCGCGACTAAAGCCATCAAATAACACGAAGATTATGCTGTTTACTTTTGAAGCTAAGTGCTACAGATTATATTGCATGCCTCCGTGCGCTGACATCATCCTTCGACCCCAATCATTTCCTATAACTAGGGCCGGTGGGCGGCTGAGGCTTCCAGTTGATGTTTGTTCCATTTTTTGGCCAACGTTACATTGACGTAAACTTTTTTAAAAACAAAACAATAGTTACAAATTTCAATGTTTTGACAATTGTTTGAACGAACAAATTGTTATGGTGCTAATGCTTAAAATTCTCTTACTACAGAAGTTCAGTAACAGGCTATGGACATTAGGAGCTACCTGGTCACGGTACATTCCAACACAAACAGAATGCACAAGCCAGGACTAGTAGATACGATCGCAAATGTTATAATAATTTATTATAATAATATTTTCCATTCGTGGATCGCAAATCATGATGCGAACAAAATGCGATTCACGATTATAAGACTACAGAGTATTTTCACATAAAAATATTTCATACAAAATGCTATGCTATTCGTAAACATCCGACTTGTTTAGTTGATTTGTACCATACTTTGAACTTTCATTTAGTTAATTGTTCATTGTACTTAACTGTTTTAAACTCTTTTGGGGGTGATCAATGCATTCTCGCGATCTATAGAAATCATACCGGTTAAGTTTCTAGTTTTCATAGTTTCAGGGCAACTGAATAAGGTGTTCAAACTGGCTTTAACGTACCATCCCTAACTATTTTCTTTTTTGACAACATAAATTTTATATCAAATTCACCCTCTTGCTATCTCAACATTCATATTTTGAGGACAGTATAAAAATAATAAAGTTCTGTGCAAAAATAACGTTGGACTTAAGGTATTTTTGCTGGACTGACAAATTAGATTTTATTCTAATTTATTATTGTAATTGTGATTGTTTTACAGGTATTAAAAGTTCTAAATATGCTTTGATGGTCATTCGATGTACTTTTTGATAAACCATTCAAGACACACGTACGTAATAGATATACGTACGGCGGTTCATATAATTTTTCAGATTTGAAATTCCGGTACACGGTAAGGGAGTAGTACCCATGCATACACCACCACTCCCCTCTCCACCTACATATTGTACTTGGAGATTGGTGAAGACAGTAGTCGGATAACATAAAACCAACGTGAAGTACAAACCGAGGAGGAAACGTACTTGTACAATGTAGAAGTAAGTGTTTTGAACGGATATAATCTAGTCCATATATATATTCCTGCGACAAATCGTTTGGTTTTCCTATTATTGTTTTGGTTGTATTTACTGTTTATTTCTTCCAGTGTGTATCTATGGTCATTAAACAGGTCGGATCTTAATTTCGAATTAATTGGGCATCATTTTTAAATTTAAAAATAGCCTTTAGAATCGTTTGTCGTACTTAATCGCAACTACTTCAGCTGTATTCATGGTATTCTTGATTTTTTAGAAAAGAAGATAAAGTTCTTTTAGTGAGTCAAAAGAAACTTTATTTTCATTCGTAAACTTGGCGGTAAGACATAAGAGAGGTAGAAATAGACCACGTCGAGGCGGTTAATATATCTCGCTGTTTACTGGACATAATAGAACATGTAAATGGTCTTTAAATTGCTTTAAGTTCGTCGCCGCATTTTCTTGAACTGATTATTAGTTTTAGATTTTAGAGGTTCTATTTTGTTTCTGTGGTTCAGTTTTGGGTTACTTCTACTTCTAATGCTGGCTTGGTTGTTTTTTAGTGTGCATGTTTTGGTTGTTGCGATTTTTGCGTTTGTCAGTTTTAAGAATAAACTTACTTTGAAGTAAACATGAGTACTTCGTTGTTCGTAATCTAATTGCATTGCTTAGAGATTTGTTTTAAATGTTTTGCAGGTTCTCTTTCGAACTTAAAATTTTGCACAAAAAAGATGCCTTTTGAGTGTAAATATCATATATTTAATTTACGCAAAATTTTTTGAATAGTTATTCAAGTTTACAGCACGGAATTGTTTATAGATTCAAGCTTCAAATCTACAAAAGTCATCAAATTAAAAATCTTCGTTTTGTAAAGTTTTTTTTTTCTCATTTTTTTCACGTTTCGAAAAAAGTTGGAATTTCTGGAGTACGCATGGTTTACCATTTTTGTTTGTTTTACTCTGTAGTCGTGTAGATCAAGCTGAGATAAAAGTTTGATTACTCAACAGGAGATGATTGAATGTGGACTGAGCATATAAACAACAAAATACACCCAACCTCTCTGACACCTGCAGAAAACTCCACCTATGAAGGAAATGTTTTCAAAGTGCTTCTAAAGTAGAACGGGTTTTTAAAAAAGTCTGCACTTTGCTCAAAAAATGCAAAGTGGTGAACAGGCTAGTGCTAAAGGAAATGAAGTTTTCACGCAGTAATCACGTGGCCAGGAAATGTGAAACAAAAGACGGAAAATCACTTGGAGCGCGACAGAGGAGAAAAAAGAACAATTACGTCATAAGCAGAGCGTCAGGTGAGTGAGCCCACCACAAATACAGGTCAGCAGACTTGTGTTTTAGTGCGGAAAATGTTCGTGTCTTGTTCGATCGTTGTTGTTTAGTTGGTTAAATTTGGCGAGCAAGACGGAGTTTTCAAGGCCTTTCGATTTGGACTTGTGGCTTTGTAGGAAGCTAAAGGTACATATGGCGTTGATGCAAACGCCTAGTTGTAGTAGTCTTCCAGAAAGGCCTACTAGGCTAACACAAGAAGAACTTTTGGCACGCATCTTTGAAGGTGAACTCGAGACAGGAGGATTAACCTACAGCAGCGATTCGAGTTCGGACTCAGAGTGCGAAGAGCATGGTGAGGATATTTTAAAATGCTTCCTTGTGTTTTTCTCTTTATAGTTTGAACCGTTCTTTGGTTCCCATAATGGAAAGAATTTCTTTAAGGTCATGTGAATTTTAAGGTTGTAATTTGTGTTTGCGAAATCGGTTAAACACATTCAAAGTCTATTACTCGTCATATAAAATTTTGCATCCACATCGCTAACCAAATACTATAAGTATTAAAAATGCTCCGGTACGATAAAGGCATTTTGAACGTGTTTATTCTTTGCACATTGTCTGAATTCATGTCTGCGAAAATTAAAATTGTGAATATATGCGTTCAGCTACAAGTGTGATTCTCTGAAATTTAATTTTCGTGCTGGAGCGTATTTTCGTGCTGGAGTGATGTTAATAAGCTCAGCGAAGTAACTGCAGAATACCCCTCCACTATTGTTCTCGATTTAACTGCGCATTTATTTTTAAAGAACGGCAGATGCGCAGGAATAATTAAATTATCAACGGTGGCAGGGTATTCTGCAGTTCACATACGCACCAGTACGTAAATTTTACCCTGATCACATACACTGTGATAATTTTTTTTAGTATATTTTTCACTTTTCATTTGTCTTTAACTTCGAAAATTTCTTTTTTTTTTCCATTATTGCTTTTGGCACTACACCGTTAGGCGTTTACACTTGGCTGGGAATCATGCAGTAATGCATGCTTTAACTTATATTGTCAATTTGTGTTCAGTTCTGTGTGAAGAAGTACATATTATAAACTTGCAGTTCTTACGATCAGTCAATCAATCGTTCCAATTTTGATCCGGGTTTATTTCTGTAAACGGGGGTGGCCAGATTTATCCCACTTTGGTAGCAATCTCTCCATCTAGCTTTGAATACATGTGATATTACGGTGGGCATTCCATGTCTAAATGTACATGTACATTATTCATAGGCGTAATTGCCTTTTCTGTTCTGTGATATTTAAGGTTGGCGAGTTTTACCCTTCAGAAAAATTTAATTTGAAGGTTATTTCCTGAGCAAAATCGGGGATATTTAGTTAATGGTGACCTTTGTTATCCTTTGTGTTTATTTTATATAATTTTTAAACATTTACCATCCTTAGTAAAAATATTAGAAATCTAGCTGGGTGCTCATAGTTATTGTTAGTAGAGGACAAAAATGTTAATCAATCGTAATCTTAAAATTTTTGGAGACATTAGTGATTACTGTTACAAAAAGCATATAATTCAACCTGATTTTAAAAACAAAAGTTGTATCTTGTGATTTTAAATATAATTTGATAATAGTATTTTACTGTGTTAACTTCAATTTTCTTTTGGAGTACTTTTACTCATGCTAAAACTGAGCTTGGGCTGCTAAAACAGCTCATTAAAGAAATCTAAGGGTATTGTATTTTAATAACGTGCTTATGAAGGTGTTGGGTAGTTTAATTTGTTTTTGTTTATATTTACACCAGTCCTTGATTGGTCGTTCAAGGTAAAAGCTTTTTGGTTTGATTGCATAATAATTTAAGTCATTTTTTTTTCTTTGTAAACATTTCATAAACTAGCAGCTGCCATTACTCTTTTTAAACATTTTTAAAATGCACAATTTACTGTTATCGCTTAAACTTTTGTTCTAGTCTTAGATAGACTAAGATAATTAATTGTTATATGTTTCTGTGGCCCTTTAGCAGCTTTACAGACTCAAACAGAGAATTTCAATTTCTCCAAACAAAGAATTTCAATTTCATCATAATTTCCACATTCAAATTAGTTAAAAACTATTTGCTGCAGTAGTAGATATTCAATATCAGTCCTTGAGTTAGTTTTAAATTATTTTATTATTTAGCAGATCAAAATAACTTTATTTTTCCTATAGTTATACTAAATACCACAAAATAAATTTTTTTCCTCGAAATTTATTGAAGAAATGAGCAGCTGTGTAATGCTGTGTAATGCACTGGTGAAGGTTTATTAAATATGCTGTACATTTCAGCTGATTTATTTCTCCTTGTATTTTAGATAATGTAAGATTTAAAATTCAATTATTTTTTTACCACAAATGTCTGTTTCATGTGCAAGTTAACCTGAGGCAGAAGGAAATGGAGAGCCTTAAATTGAAGCTAACAGTTCAATGGCCACACCTTTTGTTTGCATATATATAGTCAAAGAACTTGCATTTTTGGCATTGTTTATGGTAATGTAGCAAAATTGGTTTACTCAATATTTTTGTCAACGTTTTATCTAAAATATATAGTTTTGGTTTTCAAAACCTACCATCTTTGATAAATCTTTATTTGGATTTTGTAATATAAAACCTTGAGAAATAACCTGCATTCCAAATATAATTATGCTAAACACAAGTCTTTGTGTATTAACAACTCCAGTACTTGCATGATTCACCAAATGATAAAAACAAATGAAGATATAATTAAAATATTTGCAAGTCTGATATAAAAATTACATTTTAAGCTATACATACTGTCTTATTGACAGTTTGTGTTGCTTAAATATGATTATGAAAAGCTGAAAGAACACATTTTTTGTTCTGTAATAAAAACAATACGGCGTTGTATTCATGAAATTGTTAAATTTAATTATTTTCCTGTTAATAAATTCGTGATTCTCTTTGTACAATAGTTCATAGTATATGAGACACTCTGCTAAACAAGGCATGTAATGTTTTTTTTTTCAACAAGTTCATTGATATCTGGTTTATTTTATTTTTTTAGCAATCAATATAAAACATATTTTAAAAAACTAGTAATTAAAATGTTTTTCTTTCATATTTTTTTTAAGTCAAGATTATAGAGAATACTTACAGTGTACAAGTATGCATCATAATGTAAGAATGCTAAATCATAAAATTTAAAAGTGTTATAAACAATAGCTTCTGAAACATTTTGGTGCTCATTGTCTGTCAAAAAGAAACTGGATGATTTTGAAACTGAATATTAAAGACCGCAACACCTTCAAATTAGGTCACTCCTGATTTTGACTGCAACTGAAGGTGTTCCTCTGTACCACATTGTATCCCAACTGATGCAGAAGTAATAATTTAACATTGCTCTGGTAAAGAAAAAGAAAAATATGAAACAGAAAATGTAATTTCTTCTTTAATAGGCAGCCACAATCAAAATTTTTCAATTAAATTTTGCACAATGCCATTGTACAATAATACTTATTGAAAGATATGCTTTCAACTTTTTGACGAGGCATGATTCCTCCAAAATTCTGCTTATTAATATTTTTTTCCCACCCTGTTTGGAGGCCTATACTTGTATATTGATGTACAAAAATGCATTTGTTTTAAAAATATGTCATGTAGATATCTGTTTACAACGTTCCAAGCTTTACACATAAGTGACTGCTTTATTTAATATTTCCTAGCGCAGTTCAGATATGGCTTTCACAATAAGCATTATAAAAACAGTTTTATTCTGTTTCTATTTGAAAAGTCATTTTTCTTATCAGTTATTTATCAAGCTCAAGTTGACCTTTTGACTGAAAACTGAAATCACGTTTACTGTCTGGTCAACATAACTTGGAATAATATTAATTTTATCAATGTTTCTTTTAATTTTAAAATTCAAACTGGTAACTTAATATGCGCCATCTTATCAGGTCAGCCATTTCATGAATAAGAGATTCATCCAGTAAAAAAACACAAACTGGGTTCAGATTTTATTGGCCGGTGCAGAGGTCTCTTTCATAGGTGATAATAAAGTACTAAACTCATCTAACTCATACATTTTAAACACTGCACTTGAGTATAATCTAACATTTTGTTTCAAACCAAAGGTTTTATAACATTTTTAGGTTTTTATCAAGGATTTGTAAATAACTTTTAATGGTAGCTTTTTAATAGTTGTAATCTTTTTTCTAACTGAATGTTTTGAAATAAAGTTATTGTGTTCCTTTTTTAAGAAATTTAATTTGAGTATAATTTAAGAAACTACACTTGTACCATAAACATGGTGGTTTTTGTGTTGTTTTTTAAAGAATATCTAAGAAGAAAGCGTGTGAAAATGTATTCATTTGATTTTATTTTTAGGTGTTGTGTTTTCTTATTCCTCAGCAATCAAAAGATCTACAAAGTACTGTACTCTGTAAAGTTTCATAAGTGGATTTCACACCCAATGGTTGACTTCCTTCTCCAATCAAGACTTCTGTCTTGATAAAAAAGGAAGAAGTGTTTGTGGCAATGTAAGGTATAGTTTCTTTTTGCTGTACATAGAATACAAGTTATCTTTTAATAATAGTTTTTATCAAATTGCAAGCATTGTTAATTTAAAACTTTGCATATTTACGGTACATCTTTATGGTTCATTACTGTCCATATGAAAAATATTATTTATTTTTTAAGTCACGTACATTAAAAGACAAAGTTTGCTTGTATTTGACAATACAAAATTATAAGGACAAAGAACATTGCGGCAATTTTAATGAAAGTGGTCACCATGTTGCAAAGCATATTGTGCAATATTTGGGTCTCAAAGTTAGAATGATGTCATACATTGAAGAAGGTCATTAATTAGTATTCCAGTCAATAAAATTGGTGGTCTTCCAGAGGCAAAAATGATCAAAATCACAATTTAATCTGATAACGTGGAAGAAAGTACCACTTAAGAATTTATTTAAAAGAAAAACCCATTATTATGGAAACTTGGGACCCTCTTAAAAAAAAGCTGAAAACTTTTACCAGTCATTATTTACCAAGCAAATTTTGGGAAGCGGCATGAAATTTGGTGGTCATTGCCTCAATATCAAAAAAGTTCTCACTTGATGAAATCAATGCCGGCATTTTCTGCCCTCCGCCCTCCCATCCCCCCAATATATTATGTTTTGCTACCGGTATCTTATTTGATTGACTTTTGTTGTTTTTTTTAGTTTTAGTGGGCTAATAAACAGTGAATATTTATACTGGCATGGCAAACCAGTGTTTAAGATAATTATTTTTATTATAAATTATTTAATGAAATGTCCAATCTGTATTACTTTATGTGCAGTATTCACACCATGCTT
>JAPEIX020000322.1:0-13190 GCA_026122405.2 Zoanthus sansibaricus
ATCCAAAAATTCTGAAAAAATTCAAGATGCTTCCTTTGCATTCAGTCTGTGAATTAATTGAGGCTTTTTCAAAATTTCGAAGTATGGACGGCGATATCATTAAAAGTAACGCTAAAAGCAGTCAAAAAGTGCCGTTTAACCGTAATGCCCCCCTTAAACCGATGTAATTGGTTGCGCCCTGAATGGAACTCTTTACAATTTCCTTCTGTAAAAATACTTCATCATATGAGTCCTTTTGTCGGGTATTGTAGAGCTAGCTATCACTTGTTTACTGTTTCTTACATATTTGTTTTGATTTATTTTAAAATGTTCGCAGCGCATTTGAATTCTTTTTATGATAATTTGCGCTTTATAAATTGATTTATTAAAATGAGGACTACTTCAATGATATGCGGCCTTATTCGGTCAAACAACCATAAATTCATGTGAGCCTGTTCGTTAGCCGATATATCTTGCTGAGTAGGTCGAAATATCTGTCAAACTGTTAGGCCTCGCTATTATTGTTTGTTTTGTAGTGCTTCCTATATCAATATGGCCTAAGGGTCCAACTTGCGAGTAATAATATCAAGTACAAACAGGGATGTTCTACCTATTCCGGTTTGTGATTAATGGTTTTCTATAGCTGCTTGATAGAGAATCACTATCAAGCCTTGTTGTTAAGTAGAAATGCTCTGTGAAGATTAGTGAAGCGTTTTATGGTGTGCACAGACTTTATCTAGTTCTACCAGAATAGAAAAAAGAAATGAAAAACTTACAACGTCGCTTTTCGGCACTCCGTTCAGATCTCAATTACGTCGCAACAGTTTCCCAAACACCGAAAATATGCTTTGGGTAAACAAGAAAAAAAAAGAATGCATTGAATACTATTTTTTTTGTCATTACAATGAAATTTTAGACAGGTCAAAAACTCGAAACATATTAAAAACCTTCTCTCTTGTCATTATATTGAATGCGCATGAAAAGGGTGTATAAGCACTCTAAACTGACGAGGGTATTATATCTTAACCTTGTCATATCTATGATCATGAATTAAACGGAGATTCAGTTAAACTCAACAGTATACACACAAACAAGACCGGTATATGTGGACTATTTGAAATACCCGTCCCTTCACGCGAAAATAATATTTTTATGTTTTTCTTCCCTTTTCATATAATGCTAAAAAGTAACTTTTGAATAAAATTAACTTTGTCGATGATAAATATGACCTCGTGAAAAGAATATTAGATTAGCGCTTCAGATTATATTTTCCGCTCTCGTAAAATTGCAGTCATTTGTTACAATGTGCTTATTTCAAGAAATCTGTTCCTTTATAATAACAATTAACCTCAGTCTCTGTAAGTAGACATCCATTTACTTTATAGAACTAAAAAGTTTATCCTTTGACTAATACAGTCGAATATAGCGTTCTCGGCTATTCACTCGTCATACGCCTGTTGCATTATATAGAGTTAACTAATTATAGTCGCTACTTGCAAAGCTTGTTTTGTTCAAGTGTATTTTTGCTGTGCGCAATGCTTTTGGATCAGCTCCAACTGTCTGTGTTCTGATATTTCTCCTCGACAACCTGCGGATAAGAATTTCTACTGCAGAGTCTCTTTAACAAATAAGCCTCGAAGGAACTCAGCGATCCAACGATGACAAATCCGAGGAATAGTATTTCCACCACTACCATCTTCTCAATAAGAATTGTTAACACACTGATGGAAACTTTAGATGAATTTTTTGATGAAAGTGCTTCCACGTCCTACTCCCTCTGGACACTGTTCGTGCAGAATGATTTTTCGTTGTTTTTTTGTAGCCTTTCGAAGCATGTGGTTTAAGGCAATTAGTTGTTTGTGTAGTTTTCTCCACTCAGTGTAGAAGGAATATCTTTTTTATAAAGTTTTTATCCCGGATGTCTTCAGGTCTTACTTTAACCGCCGATTGGTAAAACTGCGAGCGTTTAACGTATATTTTATCAAATATGTTGTATTTTCCATCACGTGATTATAATTTTATTAAAATACAACTTAACTGACCCTACTGGGTTATTGCAGCGGGAATAAAAGTAACTAATTAATAATTTAGTGTTTTCTTTGCTCTACGCATTAATGATTCATTGTTTATTATAAATGACGTGTTTTTGCTAGTAGACAAACCTCACTGTTAATACCGGCACATGCAGATATAGCTAAATCCAACCGACCAGTATGTTGTTCTAACGCCTAGATCAGTTGAGCTCTTGAGTTAACGTCATTTACTAAGGAGCGATCATTTCTATAGCGTAGCACAAACTGACCGACTTGAAGAACAAATAATTACTTTTGCAGGTGGCAATGTTTCTCACTTTTTTCCGTTAAAAATTTTTGAGTGAGAATGGCAGCGTTTTGTCAAAAATTTCCCTTTGATTTCAATAGAGTTTTCCAAAAGGTAGTTTATCGTTTGATTTTGAGGGAAAAGTTGATGAAGATAACACAAAGAATTGAGAGCTACGTACGTGCAGCTTAACGTTATACCAGGCATAATCCATTTAGAAATGTTAGAGACTCAAATGAAGTTGAGTAAAAAAATGCATAAAATGCGTTGCATTATCAGTCTTTCTTCACATTTCGTTTCCGGAATTCTCGTCAGCAACTTTAAATTGCATACAAATGTCCTTTATTGAAATACTTGATGATACTTTATCGAAATGGTACGGTTTATAATCCATATATAGTGTAAAACAATATGAGTGTATATGCGGAATCCGATAACGATTCACGTTTTTGTGAGTTTGCACTGGGTCTTAAATCTGTTTAATTTTGCAGCCGTCACAGAAGGTACGCACTACTTCCAGGTGAAAAGTAAAGCATTTCTTCCTTGTTGTCAAACTGTTTTTTGTATACTCGCTGATAACTCCTTGTTGTGCACAGTTTTTTAATCAAGTAAACGTCAAGCAAAGTGATGAGGGCTAAACTCCCCACAACAGCCGCCTCCATTAACATGTCTACAGCGCTCGATAAATTCCAGGTTTATGCCAAATGTCAATTGTTTCGATCAATTTTTATTTGTAATTTTGTGTCTGTTATTTAAAAACTTCATGTTCAAGTGGAAAACTGTTTTGGTTCATTTGGTTACAGGTGGCGCATAATTAAATACGTCACAGTTCGGCCAATGGCCAAAGTCTGACAGTTACTACCCACAATGCATCTAAACTTTCGGGTATTTTGGCATTTTAGGAAGATGAAGATAAAGGCAGTGTGAGATATTGTCCGCCAACTATTAATGTGTTTTCAGCGCTATCCGTTTATCGGTTTTCACACATGAACACTCAAAAACGATACTGAATAACAAGATACAGCTACAATTTATAAGATAATCATATACATATAAAAATTACTTGATTCTGATTGGTCAAGAGCAATCAAGCAATTAATTTCTAATTCTGTTCGAAAATGTGTAATTCCGTGCAAAAATTTGAATTTACCCTCTCAAACCTAATAACCATCATAATGCAAACGTTTCTAGGACAACGATGGAGGCATGAATTGTCCGTGCACGCATGAATTGTCACAAGCTAATAAGCCAATCAAATTGCAGAAGTTTCTTATGTCAACAATGAAGGCATGAGGTGTCATGAATCGTCACATTGTCACTCTCTCGTTTTGTTTCAGTTTCACCGTCATTTTGTTATAATTCTTTCAGTATATGATTATCATGTATTCTGTCAAGAAATTGTTATGGTTTTATAACAGTTAGTTCCGGTTTAGTAATTTTCCGTGGCAAGTGATTATCAGTTAGTTCCGGTTTAGTAATATTGTGAGTTTATTTGGTTGTCCACGACATTTCAAACTTTTAATCATTCATAGTGAATTAAATTGCATTGTGTGCTTTAAAAAGGTCAAATCGCGTTCGCCGTAACTCCATATTAAATTCGTAGATTTTCGACGTTTTCGGAGTTTTGATGTTGTTTCAACTATTGACATTGTTTTACTGAGAGCTGCGAGCCTTGTGCGAGTTATGTACTGCAAAAAGCCTTCGCAGTGAGTTTTGAAAAAGGATATGGGAACAGTGAGAGGAAAGATGAGGGGGAGGGGGAGGGGATAGTTGGGGGGGGGAGGGAAGAGGTGCTGTTACTTCCTCACAAGAGCTCTACGGATACGTGCTACCGCCACGCTCCGTCGGGCTGTTAGCACGGCTTTTAGGACTGGGGCGAGCACTTTAAAAACACTTCAGCAATCAAACATGGCTGATATCTCTCGAGGATTGCATTGTGCTTTGTCAGTTTGTGTGAATAAAATCTGCTCTACAGTTAAAGATTTGAATGGAACGGTGTGGGTATTTGCCACTCTAACTAAGTAAACAACGTTTTTTTGGCAGGAGATGGGGTTGGAGTAGTTAACAAGGCAATTAAAGGAAAACTTACCTATTTTCTCACTGAGTACCCCGCGAGGGTAGGGCTACAGGAACTGGTAAAAATTGTCGGTCTATGAGTAGCAAAACAGGAACAAATATAAACAGTGCATTAATTATTTTTTATTTATGAAAGTAATGATGCTAAACTTAAGAGTTTGTTTGAGCCGCTTACGTTTCCAATCTCACATTTGAAGATTGATCAAACTGAAAAAACCGAAACTTTTTAATTTAACAACAGTAAACAAATAACTATCAATTTTCAAACCAATGCAGAATCTCTACGAATAAAGCAACTCGGCTTGCCAAATTCTTCGTTTAAAAGCAATATTTACACCTTGCTTGTCTTTGCACAGCTTTAATGGCGTTCTTATCAATGTTTCTCAGTTTAACTCTTCTTTCTTCTTTCTTCATCCATTTTATCCCGTTGTGCTTCGTTCCTAAGTAAGAAATGTTGAATTTTAGGTAACATTCAAGTCAAGAGGTGTTGTATTGAACTTGAAGAAAAAGCAACTTTTGGAAACCTGCTTCATCTCGGTGTCAATCTGAATGAAAACATTTACCTCTGCACAAAGGATACAAAATGAAAAAGGATTTAACAAGAAAAAATTACTGAAATAAAAGAACTTTTAACTGAGTTGCACCGACGATGGCAGGTGATCTGACATGTTTATAAGTGTCGTTATTTTCTTCAAGTTCATCAGTTAGATGCGGTCTGTCTAAGTTATTTGGTTGTTTAGACTTTAATAAATTATGTAAAGTTTCCAGGCAGCCATGTAATGTCTGTTTAGTCTATAGACTGATGAAATTTCAAAAGAACGGGAAGCGGGAAGCACTCTTGAGCTTGTAATTGGCTAATGGTGTTAGTAACCAGTTCCTTATACGTGAAAGATAAAAATAGTAATCTTACTAACCGAGATGAAGATATAATATTTTAGTAAAAGGAGAAATTCTGGTATTTAATCAATATCAAAATAATAAAAAATAGTAGTATTTCTGTTATCAATTATTCATAATCATAAAAATTTAGAAAAACAAAAAAATACAATTTGAAAATAGTTTAAATGCAATTTTGTATTTATGGTAAAAACAAAATAAGCTTTAAAAATAGCTTTAAACAGCCTTTGGAAAGGGCTCCTGCTTTGAAGGGTAAGTTGTTAAAGTTGCTATAATGATTGCAATATATGTTGTAATTGGTGGATTAAGTTGAACGTGTTTAAAATGATTTGCTCAAGCTGAAACTCCATGTCCGATTCCAAATTTGCAGATTAATTAGTACAAAATACAGCAGTTTATGCCACAATCACATTTAAAGAAATTGCCATGATTGCGCTTTAAAAAGACATCATAGCAATATTTTAATAAAATGCAAACATATTGCAACACAGTTACATTATTCTTCCGTATGAATGTATGACGAGCCATTAGCTCATAATGCTGGAGGTCAAATACGGTTATATATCTCATGGTTTTGTTTCCAATCTTAAAAACACGGGTTTGATCTGTAAATGTGGGATTAACAAGATTTTTTCCAAGGAAAATCTGAACAATAATTTATGTGAATGGGAATCTTTTTCTTAGAAAAACAGTTGCTGCTGTAATTTTTGCTTAACCCAGGGATAAATGTAACCCACCTTAGCTGTGAATAACCACTGCTTTGAGCTTATGGCCGCGCCTGAATTTGTCCACAACTATTTGTCCGCGCTCGATATACACGTAAGTAATAGAAAATTAATTGCTTTCAGTGGACACGAAAACGAACATACTTGCGATTGTTTTATTGTTTAGAGAAACCAAAAAAACGGAAAAAACTTTCAGGCTTCAACGGTTGATCGAGCTCGCGACCTTTGCGACACCAGTGCAGTGTTCTCAACCTACTGAGCAATGAAGACACTACTGGGAGAGCAAGTCATTTTAAGGGGATCCATTCATATCCATCAATGCCACACCGAGCCGGTGTACAACAACTTTTATGCCAGAGTCTAACATTGCGTTATGATTGACTTTTGCAGTAATCAATGCCAAATTCAAGTATTTACTAAACGCGGTAACAAGCCTGGAAAATAGTTTTAATACTTTAATGCATCAACGAGATTGAACCCGTGACCTCTGTGCTCTAATACACCTCTAATACATGCTCTAAGAACCAGAAAATTTTGCCGAGGCTCAATGTTCTTAATTTTTTGGCTATTTCAGCCTCAATTTGCATTGTTCTTGATTTGTTCTTATTTCTGTGAGCGCTTTGAAATGAGAAATCAAAACAAAAAGAATCTTGGCATTGAAAACCAAACCTGGTTTTGCAGGATTACGTGTATCGTTTTGGGACGATCGAATAGTGTTTTACCGTGCACATTGCGAAAGCAAATTACAAGATTTAGTAAAATTTCAACAGGAACATTTTTATTTTTATTTTCAGCCTCAGCCTGGACTTATTCTTAAATTGTTCTTAATTTTTGTCCAATTTGAGCCTCATTGTTCTTATAAAGTTGTTCTTATGAAAAAAAATCGTGTACTACAGTTCTGGTAGCTAACGGTTTTCTTTGTTTTTTTTTTGTTTTCTTCTCAGTTAATTAGATTGCATTGTTCATCAGTGCAAAGATTGTTTAATAATGTCACTTCATAAGTTACACTGACCACAATTTAGATATCAACCCAAATGACTACAAAACCACTAACATCATTTTTTAACACTATTCAGATACATAATAGTAGACAAAATCCACTCACCACTTAGCCATAATATTGGGGAGAAATATTTGAATAAGGAAAGTTCATCCGCCATTCGTGATCATTCATTTTTTTCATGGAAGAAAGCATTTTCAGCACGTAATATCCGAAAAAAGCAAATGCTGCCACAATTATTCCTAGGAGGAGGACTTCCGCCAACATAACTCCTGTTACGTTTTTGAAAACTGATTAACGCAGTTGTTTTTACTGATAAATGAATGGCTACTTCTAAACGCAGTAATAAATGTGTGATGTCAATTTAAGGCCATATGAAAATATTGTCTTTGTTTTAATTTGTTTAGTCTACTTTTTGGCCCTGTTTCAAGAACAGGTGCTTTCAAAATTACGTCGTTTGATTTGTGGAAACTTATATTGTATGCAGATGAAATAAATAGCGATTATTGAACTTTGAAAATGCTGGAAAAAATTTAATAGTTTTAGATAATTTAGTTAAAATTTGCATTTTCAAAAATTTAAAACTTTTCCCAAAACATTTATAGATTTTTTCTTTTGTTATGTGCAAACGACAGTTGTCAGTGAATGGTAAATTGGAAAGTTTTTACTGACTTGTTTGAGTTCAGCAGAATGTTTCAGAAACTCCTCTGCATGAGATGATATAAAACAAAGTGTTTTTATACATCATGACTTGATATTATCATACTTATAAAAAACAATAATGTATAGAAAGTATCCTCTGCAATGGAAATAAATTGAAGTAAATGTTTAATATATCAATAGTTGTGGGAAGTGTGCACCATGATTACGAAACGTTTAACATATTAGAAAATTGAGCCTTTGAGGGGCTTTTATTTTACAGCGAACAAAATCATTACCGCTGACATTAGCATATTTGACAAGATAATAATTTTTCAAAACATGTTTACTTTGTTATCTTATTTTGGCGAAAGTCGTCAACAAATGAAAAATTGAAAGCTTTTTCTCGGTTTGACGTTCACGAAATTGAAAATGCTTCACAACTCCACTGACTTGATGTAAAACACAGTGCGTGATATGGTTATCTCTATACGAAAAAATTAGTATATGGAAAGCAGCCGATACTAGTAACAGAAAATAGAAATAAATTATTGCTATATCAATATATATATTGTATGGTATGCGCTCTGAGATATTTGGTGCGGGTAAAACATAATTAAAGTCAGTTGCTCCGTCCGAAGTTTGTTTTGATATTTAAGAAAGGATGTATAAACTTTTTATGTGTTAGAAAATACTTGATAAGAATTTTGAGGCTGAAATTGGCCAAATTTTAAGAATATTTTAAGAATAATGCTGAGGTTCAAATTTTATAACTTTGAAGTGTTTGAAACAAAAAAACATTACTGATGATTACATGTATTGCAATTGCACATATACAGATCTAATACCTTTGAAACTCTTCGATACTACAGTCATTTTAAACAAAAATTCCACGTCACCGATATTCCCAAAACTAAGAATGTTCGTAAGAATATTTTCAGCCTAAAATCGGCCAAAAAAATAAGAATATCCAGCCTCGGTCCGAAAAACAATATTCTTATTATTTAAAAATAGAGTGCATTTACATTTTGGTTATTAACAATAAAGGTTGCGTTGATAAAAACCAGACGACAATTTCCATGATTTTGTGTAAGTATGTTTTAGCTATTCATTTTGGACATTTTCTAACTTCAAACTCAGTTTTAAGGGTTCTTATTTAAATATTGAAGTAAAGTGAAATTTGAAATTACCTGTTATTAAGAGGTTTGTACAGTTACGTCATATACGACGTACATAAATTCCAGGATACAAATATCCAATTTTCTGATTATCTACTCCTCTATGTTGGCTGCAAAGCTTTTTCAGCAACGCGATCTCATACGCTGACAACAGCACGACGAGAGAACCGAAAACTAATATTTCTATTATCGCCATGTCATGGAAAGCTGATGCAAGTCCCATAAACAATATATAACGATGTTAATTGCTTAATGACCTACTACAAATTCAGATACGTCGGTTAAAAGACAGAAATGTTATTCATAGATGCGAACGCAACAACAACAGGTACTTTGTGCGATTGTAGTCGGTAGGTGATTGGCTAAGCCTCTGACCTTCAGTTGTGGTGATGAGTTATTATTTTTTCATAAAAAAGCTCTGTGTCTTCTAAGTCACATTTAATTGACATTTAATTTAAAATCAATCTTACAACTTAGTTTTACAAAGTTTGTGAGTTTTCCGCAGATAGCAAAAGCTATTCGAGGCGCACAAATAAAGCATTAATTACTGCCACTTAAAAGCATCTAGATAAATTTTTCATTACAAATAACATAAAATTATATAGCTTAAATAAATGATAAAACATACATGTGCAGAATCAAAATAAGTGATTGTACATGTATAGCTGGAGTTTACATGTAAAAGACAAAGTTTGGTTATATAACATACACTTACATTAGCATCTTAGAATAAACAATAGTCGCTTGTTTACTGAGTAACATTGATTTTTTTACTGTCTTCATGCACGTGTAAGATGCCAGTGTAAAACGTAGTAAATAGTACTAATAGTGGCATTACGATATACTATAACGTTTCTATAGATATTAAATGTATGTATATTTACTATTTAGAACTTGAATAAGAAAACGATCTGGCGTCACGTATATTCAGTACCATACATAAAAAGGCATGCAATATATATTCTAACAAAAAAGTCTGGTTTAAAACTTAAAAAAATACTCCAAGATTGTGTTTGTCAAACAAATTCGTATTGTTTTTATACCACATCATGCAAACTGTGTTTAGTGAAAAAATGTTTGATAGCCACGGGAATCCAATTTTAACTATACCAATAAATTGTCCTGTGTACGTTGTAATCGATCATCGAGCTCAACCTTAATGATAACTATTTCTGCGTATAAATAAAAAGAGGTTTTTTCATATCCGTTTCACGACTTCACGACAGTGTCATTGATAAATTGAATTAATTCTGATAAACGCCAAGTTGTTGTGCTTTTTCGATTACGTTAGCGTTTGTTCTGTTAAACTAAAATAGAAAACATGCAACCTTTTAAAAGTTAACCTGATTTGTACAAACAGCCATTGAACATTGAGTTGAGTGTTTTTAAACTGTTTCTAGGAGTGTGTGAATCAAATCAGCTAAACAAGGAGCAAAAATGATTTGGGAAAGAGCAACTATAATGAGAATACGTAAAAATATAAAATTAAAATGTATTTGCTACCTTTAAGCCCAAGCGCGTTTCTTTAATATTTCAACGTGCGTTTGAAACACTGAACCTCTATTTGCGGACAGTGAGATGACCTCTACTAACATCATCTCAAAAACCGCGAGTGATACAATCAGTATTAAGAAGCCTAAACAGGCTGTTCCAACTCCAATCATAGCGCCACGCTTTAAACGTTCCGAGGGCCATGCAAATTGTAACGTAGCTCTTATTTGAAAAACTGAATTTTTTCATCATTACAAAGTCCATACTATAGTAACGGATAAAAATCTAATTCTTGCGGTTAAATTGTTATTCATAAACCTTTTTAAAAGTAACTTAATGTATCCAGTATATTGTTCCATTGTTGGCTATATCAGCAATTTTTTTTCAATTACATTCTTTTTTTTATAAGGATATTGTTTATTCGGACCGAGGCTGGATATTCTTAATTTTTGGACAATTTTAGGGTAAAAATATTTTTACCAGTATACTTAGTTTTCGGGAATATCGGTGACATGGAATTTCCGTTTTTAAAACGACTGTGGTATCCAAGAGTTTTAAAGGTAATAGATCCTATAAGGCTTTGCCATTTGGGGTTAGAGAGCAATTGGAATACATGTAACTGCAATATTGTTTTTTTTCAAACATGCAAAATTTTATTCTTAACAAAATCTGACCCTCATCATTATTCTTAAAATGTTTTTAAAATTTGGCTAATTCTTCTTGCGAAGTGTAGGGTTGTGATCCCGGTCTAGCTAGCTTGTCAGGGTCTGTTTCTTAAAGAAAAGAAGCTTCTTAAAAAAAGGGCACTTCTTATCGGCTGCCAAGTTGTGCCTTGACATGTGAGTCGCTCAAGCGGACTTTCTAAGACCCCCAACTGTCTGACCTCAAATGTATGTGCTTGTAAACAGGTATTGAAAAGCCCCGAGGGGACAACTTGTAGATCTATCACTCTATCTATTTATCAAGTGCTACCCCACAATAGCAAAAGAATCGCATATTTAAAAGCCTGCTTAGCTGGTGTTTTTGTTGTTAGGAGAAAAAGTTAAAAACTCGGGCAGCATGTTGGGCGAGAAAAGATTTAATATAAGGTGGGAGGTATCTCTTTTATTCTTGTATAATTCTCGCCTGTCTCCTGTTCAACACGGCCGGCCCAAGTTTTAAAATTTTTCATCCTAACAACAAGACAACCAGCAACGAAGGAACGGTTTTAAAATTGCCGTTTGAAATAAGGTTCCTGCATAATTCGAACCCCAGATGAATTTAAAAACTTTTAAGTAATTTCAATACTTGAAAATAATACACAGTCAATACAAGAATCAGTAAATTTTGTGTGAGCCTCATAATTCTTCATAATGGAGCTCAATTTCCTGTAACTTTTTAAAACTCAAATGATTTCGAACTCGTTTAATTATTAATATATTTTGGAATTTTAATTGAAATTTTGCTCTTATAAAAGAATTTTTGAACAAATACTAATATGAGTAATTAAGATACAGGAACAAGATTAGTACAAAGAACAACAGCAACGTTTAGAAATTCCACGAAAACACAAAATGTTTTGAAAGTGATTCAAAACAAATATAATCCTGAGCTGATTCTCGGATAATTCTTTTCGTTTTTTTTTAACTGTTCTAAAGCAGTTCAGCCTTTCGAGTGTCTATACATCAAACACCGTTCTAACCTAGCTATTTGCCATTGTCATATATTGAGGTTGAAGTCGCTGAGAAGTTCGAAAAATAAATTAAAAGCCAACATAGCATTCATTGTAATCAGTATTACCAAAGCAACCGATATCCATTTTCGCGCGCTCTGATTGGCTCCCGTAACTCGCGATATCCAAGATTAGTATTTACCAAAATATTTATTTCTTTGAAAATAAAGTACATTTTTATTACATTATTTTGGTAAATACTACCGCGTCTCGGTATATAGCCGTCACTGTTCACCTTCTCTAGGGGATAGTTGTTATTTATACCTTTTTCATCTCTAAACTTGTTTTGATAAGCTGCTTGTATAACAACCATTTTAAGGTCGAAAGGCCATAACGACAAGGAAGCCGTCCAAAATATCTACTGGCCGATGAAAAGGAGAAAAACAGTAATGTGATTGATTGTTAATATTTATAGAGACTTAAGGCATTGATACGACTGCAACAAATGATCTGTCTTAGATTGTTACTTACAATAATTACACCCTTTTTTTATAAAATTCGTTTTTATAAAAACATGAGGCTGAAAATCGCCAAAAATCTAAGAACTTGCTAAAAACATGCTGAGGCTGAGAAAAGGTGAAGAACATTCATTTATGATAACCATTTGCAAATATTGATTCATAGAGTGTTATTGAAAAATTTGTTTTCGGTGGGCTTCTTGACTAAAGTTCACACATAAATTGTATAAAATCACATGTTTTTAAATTACCAAGTCGCAGTTCTGACAGGTATTTCTCTTGCTCTTGAGACAACTGGCAAGAAAGTCAGTACAGTTTTATCAAAAGAGTACAAAGTACATGTACAAATCAATGTAAACACAAAATGTACCCATACGGTACATGTATTATTCATATTGTCTAAAAGCAGTAAAATATTTTAAGATTATATTTAAGAACATTTGAGGCTGATATCCCGAAAATATTTAAGAACGCTCTTAATAAAAAAAATGGGAAAACTCAACGTTCTTATAAAAAAAAAGTATTTTATAAAAACATAAAAACTTATCTACCGTGTTTTCACAGACAAATAAAAGCTTAACCGTTTGGCAACAATGTGAAGCACCTCTCTTCTGCATGCTCTTGGATTTTTCCTTGCAAACGCACTATGCCTGTTAGTGATCTGAATATGCAAATTTGTCACTCACTCAGATGTATATGTAAACAAGTCGAAATTTT
>JAPEIX020000401.1:0-13183 GCA_026122405.2 Zoanthus sansibaricus
GTGTTAACCACTACACTACAAGGACTAACCACGCTGGCAACGCAGCCAGTTAATGTAATGTATGAGGTAACTGCAGGAGTCCCAGGGCATTATTTTCTCTATGGATAAGTTGAACACCGTAAATTTGGGTACGCATAGAATTAATGGATGACATGAAAGTATATTAAAGACACACCCTTATAATATACATATGTACATAAACATATAGACAGCTCCTTATTCAATGTTGTTTATGTTGAGAAAGAGCCATTGCGCTCGCGGATTTTCTACAGTAAACTAACATTGCGTGAAAAAGACAATAGTGTATAGGTTTTTTTTAAATTCTGTGTTTGAGTTTATCAAAAACTAAGCCACTTTCAAGTCACTTTCAAGTCACATTAAACATTTGTTTAAAATCGAAAGATGATGTGATCGATTTTGACCAATCAAGCGCATGGATTTCTTACAATGAACGAAGGTTGCATATTAATAAGTGTTAAACATGGCTCAATTTGCAAAACAATAAAAGTAGAAATAAATAACCTTTTATTTTTTTTAATAGAAAAGCTGACAGATTTGAGTTTTGCTGCATTGCCAAGTTAACTGGATCAAATTGCTCAGCTCCGAAAGATCTGTTCTCGGATTGCAACGACTTGATGGTAAACAAAACTTTGAGAAGTTCGATTTGGATTCTGGGCTGCATTGCGTTGCTTGGTAATGTTTTTGTTTTTACGTGGCGGCTCAGAGTGAAAACGGAAAACAAGTCCCATTCTCTTCTGCTGTCAAATTTGGCCGTTGCCGATTTTTTTATGGGACTTTATCTAATCATTATAGGATGTGTTGATCAACATTACCGAGGAAAATACTTTATCTTTAACAACGATTGGAAATTAAGCCCTTTATGTCAAACATGCGGGTTTCTTTCAACAGTTAGCAGTGAGGCGTCTGTTTTCATTCTGACCACTATGACTGTTGACCGATACTTGAGCATTGCACATCCATATCGCCACACCAATTTATCAGAGTCTCAAACGTACAAAGTTGTTTCCCTTATTTGGATGGTAGCGTTTTTATTAGCCACAATCCCGCTGTTACCTCTGGAGTATTTTAGCAATCATTTCTACGCTCGTTCCGGTGTATGTCTTCCCTTGCAACTAACGGCCGACAAACCATCAGGCTGGCAATATTCAGTCTTCCTTTTCCTTGGCCTAAACTTGTCTTCTCTGATTATTGTGTTTGTACTTTACTTTCTTATGTTTAAAACCATAAGAAGCACACGCAGGTTGAGTGGTATGACTTCTACTACCGGCGCCCTTGGAACTCGCATGGTGTTTATTGTCCTTACAGACTTTTGCTGTTGGATTCCTATCATTGTAATTGGTATCGCTTCATTGTTAGGCTTACAAGCACCACCCGACGTTTATGCCTGGGTTGCAGTGTTTGTACTCCCCTTCAACTCCGCACTAAATCCAATATTGTATACTATATCGACTGCAAACTTTCAGCACACCATGAAAGGAAGTATTAGATGGAAAAAAGACAAGACAATTGAGTACACTATTGAACATGCCGCACTTAATGGTCATCACACAACAAAAATTTAGTCATATATCACCCATAAAGAGGATTAAGGTAGAGACGCTAACATGCAGCGTTTCAGTTGAGGCTTTATGACGCCTATAGATAACACAAGGAAATAAGCATCATTCGACATCTTCAAGTGATCGAATTTAACACTTTATAAAGGAATTAAATAGAAAATGAACTTTGTATCTAGCTTTCATGTAGTAAGTTACATATATCAATGAACGAGTTAAAATTTTATTACGTTCTTAAAACCATTGAGTGTGACAAGCTCAGGTCACGATGGAACAAATTAATAGTTTCTGTTTTGAAGATAAATGTTGGGTTTTTAAATGGTAAACTCTAGAAAGCTATTTACAATCATAAGGCAGAATGCTATGGTTACTTTGGACATCAGTGTTATCTTATTTGAATTTCAATAGATGACTTTTACGCTTTTTGATTGGCTGTGTCCACTCAGTTGTTAAGGACTGGTAGTGTGCGCACTACGACCGCAATGGATAATGGGTAAATTTAAAATTTCGCCCATTTGTTGTTGGTCGTGCTCGAGTAAATATCTCGTGGTAGCTGGGCTCGGTTGCACGAAGGGTGGATAACTTTAAAATTACACGAGTTAAATTCGGTAACTCAGTGTTAAAATTTACTTCTGAGTTTGTTTTTGGTTGCTCCAAAGCCGGCTAGCGCTAAACTGGGAGTTAAGTCGAAGTGAAATTAACTCAACTAGCGGCAAACAGCAAGAAACCACGAATTGCAGCCAAAAGGACAAACGCGAAATCTAGGTTTTACGAGAAGGGAGGCTTCCCAAACATTGTCGGTTGCATTGATGGCACCTATATCAGAATTCAAGCACCAAGTGCGGATGAGAACGGTTTTGTGAACCGAAAAGTTTCATTCGATCAATGTTCAAGTAATCTGTGACCGATCGCACGTCACATTTTATTTACTGTTTTTTGTATTTGAATCAGATGTAGAAAACCAAAAACAGCAATAAAAAAATTAAGGTCAGTGACCAAAAATTTGGGACGGTTGGTAACCAGAAACACACATAATTTTTTATTATGCCAGCTAATGGTATTAAGTTTTATTTAAATTCCACCCTTTAATGTGAAATTTTTTGTCCAAATGTTTATAAAATAGGAACTTTTATTGCTCTTGCCTAAACTTAAGCAGTAATGTCAACAATTGAAATAAATCAATGGTACATGCTGTTAAAATTTTTTGCCTTAATCTCTGGCATAAATAAATAAAAAAACAACATTTATCCATTACTAGTGAAAGAACAGTTGCATAAAGCTGAAAGTTTTATTTAAAAATCATTGTTACTCAGTGGGTAGAGCATCTGACTGGTAATCAAAAAGTTGGGGTTTGATTTCTGTCAGTGCTCAGTGAATCAAATATAAACAAAATGGATGATACTAATGCCATAGTTGATGCTTTTCTTAATTTTCTCAATACAATTTATACTGTTTGGTAAAAAGATAGTTGAAAAATATTTTAAAGATTTTATATATTTACAAATCAACATTGGTCAAATTCAAAGAGTGAGGCAATTTTAACACCAAAAAAGTACATTGATGTGGTTTTACCAGCTGCTATAAGTGGGAAATAGTTGGCATCGAACCAATTCACCCTTCCAAAACGATTCATTTTTTTGTTTAAGGGCACTTGAGCATTTCAGCAGCCGGAGAGTACAAACAGATAGCACGGGATTGTTGTTGCTTGCTTCCAAAGAGGCTTTTCCGCTGGTTACCAGACGTATTGCCCTGAACCGTGCTTGATTGCGTCTGTGCCATGGAGGTGACAAAGGTTTCTCACCTCAGAAAATAGGGATATTTCAGATATAGAAATAAAGCACTTCTCAACGGGCGCTAGTAGGCGCCCTTCCCTCGTAGATTCCAAATCTGTTTTCAGGGCAACTTTTCCTTCCAGTTTGAAAGAGATATTAGTCGTGGAACAACCGTTGTCAATTTACAAGCTCCTATGTTTAAATTTCGGATTTCCGAGGTTTTTACAAAAAAAGTATATTTCAACTCTCTTGATCTGTAATGTTTCTACATGGAATGAAAAACAATTGCTTTCTTAAGCCCTAATGGCGAAGGGAAAAACTAAATATTAGTGAGTAAAGTTCAATCTTTCAACACGCTTCCGCCATGTTTTCCGACCAAGGTGACAAAATGTTGGACCATAGTGCTTTGCGGTCGTAGTGGGCACACCGCCTGGTTGTTAAGCTTTCGGAAAGTGTAGATTTTCGTAAAAGCTTAATTACAGTTTTAGGAAATATTCGGCCATGTTAATCATATTTTACAAAACGATAGTTAATGGCAATAGACGTTTTAAACTAGACGCCAAAATTTCTCGCGAGAACAAATTATTCAAATTTTTGTGTTTGTTCGCAAAAAAAAAAAATTAATGAGTTAAATTAGCGACCTATGAAAGTTTTAATGTTCAAAAGCTAGTTACAAAACATAGAAAGCTCCTCGCAACTTTACATTATTAAATTCTAGAACCTCTAATTTTACGTTGGTCAATTAAAATGTTAACTAAGGTTGTTGAAAATCTGTTATTTCATATTACTAAAGTCTTTCTCGTGAAAACTCATACGTCTCATACGTACACAACACGATACACTATTTAGTATTTCAAAGTTCAGTGCCAGAATCTGAAAAATCGAAATGTTACTAACGTTTTTTGAAGGGAAAAGTAAAAAGGATAACATGATTTAGAGTCGAAACTTTCGAAACCTCAATCAATTGCTCTCCAGGATAGGTCTCTAATTATGAAATCTCACTGTCCAAAAATGGTGTCTTATTAGGACATATTTTCTTTGAAGTGAAAAAATAATGCACCTTGTAACACCATCCACTAGCTAGTTTTTCTGTTAAGTCAAACTTTAACATAACGAGGTTCAATATGTTGTCGTGTTTGCTTGCTCTTGCATTAAGTGACATCTTAATGCTAGAATGCAAAAAAGGTTTGCCTATTTAAAGTTCATCACAATGTTCCAATAGATTTGGAAAGTTGAAATAATTCATACACAGACTGCATTCAACGGGAAAACAGTATGTAGCAATAAATGTAGTGAAGTAGTAGATCACAAAATACATCTAGAAATTATATGAATGAAATAAAAAATTCAAAAACTGATTCAGCAGTTTGTTTAAAAAAAATCGAACTGCAGATGATTAGTTGACTATTCCACTTTTTAGTCTTTTCGTAAACAATAAAAGCAGCATTACTCGTTTTCTTGTGAGTAGTAAATTCTACTTTCTTAATCTGCTGTTGATCAGTAAGCTCACTGAAATTGTGTACTCATTTCCTAGTGAGTAGTGAGGTCTCCTAGCCCATTTGTATTCTTATCAGTTGGGTTAAAAGCCCAGGTGAATAGGTACATTGTGCAAGTAACATTTGCAAATTGATAATATTGGAACAAGATTATTGTGTAGCAATACTGACAAGCACTTAGGTGACCGTATCGATCAGAGATCACGTTCATGATATTCGCAATAGCGATTTTTTTAAACCCATTTCCCGTTCTCTTAATTCTCCTACTCAATCTTTATCTAATATCATTCTATTTGGCTTGTGCCCAGCTAAAAACATAACGAGTCGTGAAAGTAAAGAATTAAGATTTACGGATCTCACGGATCTCGCAATTAACCATTATGGAATGAAAGAACGCAGCACGTTCGCTTAACTTAATTAAATTAGTATTAGTTTTTCTATACTTGTTTAATTTGTTTTTTTTTAGTTAGCGATCGCAAACGTTAGCAGCACACGTTTTTAAAGATTTCTTATCCTCCATTTACTCCATCTTTTTTCCTAAAACATATTTTATTTTTTCTTTTCAATAAGTTATTTCTTTTTGTTTATGATCAGTGGCAGTAATTGTTTATAAGACCGTTTCATTGCTTACCCTCTTGGGATCGTGAAACATATATTTTATCTTATCTTATTTCTACATTAGCCCTCTCTTTTCTTCGCACTCTCCGTCTTCTTTTTCATATTTTTCTCACATATTTTGTCGGTTAGTCCACACACCATTTATTATATATAGATATCTGAACAGACATTACTAAGTAAATGTTGCTGCAAAAATCAATTGGTTTTGGCTCTATTACATATAAATATTTCTTTTCCTACTCATTTTTATCCCAAAAACATGGATTAAATAGGAATAAGTTATGGACTGAGTGCAGCTAGCCGACCGGAATCCAGCAGTGCCACATATAGAGAGCCATTGCACCAACGCTCGAGCAGAGGACGGAACCCGCGATGAATTCCTTTCATCTTCACTCCAATAAAGGACTGATAAACTTCAGTGTTTTATCTCTTTCTCAGGGTAAAACTTTAAATGTTTTACCAATAATATTAAAATGTAAGTTTTTAAGTAGATTGAAACTTAAAAAAAACAATTCAGAATTAACTTGAAGCAACGCATTTATTATCTTTCCATATGGATGATACCAGACTGCGAGCTCCCAAGGCAATAAAAATTTAGATCAGACGCATAACCTTTGATATATAAGTAATACATTATTGCATTTCATTTTCTCTAATGGATTTCTTTTTTGTACTTTGGTTATCCGTTGATAAAGGTGTTGTATTTTAGTCGGTACCTAAACAAAAATTACTATTACTAAAATTAAACGGTCATATCAAAAGAATTGAAAGAGAACATTATAACAACCGTTGAAAAGCTACAACAACTCGCTAATTTTCATTTCAGTAAATCAATACCAATAATGTTCAAAACTTATTTATGTTAGAAACGCTACATATCTCATTTTCATTTTTAAACCATGTGAAATTTTATATTTTCAGTCTTAATTAATGTTTTTAGGCTGTTGAAAAGCCTACCACTTACAGCTTTACAGAATTTACTTCTTGTCACTGCAACACAATATATAACTGCATATAAATTGTTAAGAATGACAAGAATGGCAAAAGCATTAGCAATATATTGCTTTAGTTAGCTACTAACACATTCAGGCTCATTTTTAAGGTGATTAATGTTTAAGCCCGCTATCAACGTGTCCTTAGTGCCCATATTTTGGACTTCAAATTAGCATCTAGTACGATTGCTCTATTGCTTGACTTTCCTCATTCTAGCCACATCCCATACGCCATGTGCTTTCACTACTACTTATGCTCTTTGGGAACTGAGCCAGTTTGTTAGCTAGGCAATACTAATGGCCTAATAAAAGGGCTGCTTTTTCAAATGGCTACAAGCACTTAGGCTCACTATTTTTTATGGTAAATTTAAGGGGTAAAGTCCGCTTATACGTATAACGTGCCCATTGCTGTGGCTTCAAGTTAGCTACGAGCACATTAGTGCAATCCTACAAGCATTGCGCTTTTTCACTATTTTTATAGTTGATGGGAACACAATTATTATGATAACATAACTCAAATTTTCATTAGGAGAGGGGAGGGTAAGTACATGTTAGAGAGAGGGGGAAGGGTGGGTTGTAAAAAATATGACAAACTAGTAATAACTTCCTGTTAACCTCCCGAGAACTACTACTATCACCATTTTGATAGTATGCAATTTTATAATCTACTCAATGTTTAAGATTAACATTACTTTTATGTAAACTTCATTTAATGGTTAAAATGTTTTCAAATTAATTAATTTTATATATCATTATTGAAATAAGGTTGATTTCAATAATTTTTAATATGCATTCTTAAAATAAGTTTGAAATGCACAAAGTAGCTGAAGCACAATGAAACAAATCCTTTAAATATAATGTATCGGAAGCATAAAACGACTTGTATCAAATTGTATTGTCATTAAGTAAAATGATTGTTAAGATTTAACCGTACAGTTGGTTTTACCAATCAGTTAACAAAAGTTAGAAATATAAAAAGAAATTAAACTTAATGGAATTGAAATAGAAATGATATGAAAGGAATACAAAAAATAAAATAACTGAATTAACCAATAATAACAAAGCAATTAAAGAGAAGATTTAAAATTATCAGGAAAAGCAAAAATATCAAAAGTCTTCCAGTCGTCAATAAGTGAAGGGCTGTAAAGTGAAAAAGAAATTATGCATTTTATGATCAGGTTGAATTAATAGTATAACATTTTACAAAAAGAAAGTTTACACTGAAGTGAAAAAAGAGTTGACTGATGTTTCGGACAGGAGTTCCTCGTCGGAGTGAATCCATACGAGGTATGTAAAAACAAAAGGAAAACAAGGCTAGAAATATGTGAAAAAAAAGAGTTCATGTATCCCGTGGGGAATGAGAGTGCCCAAAGCATTACCGCCGTTGATAACAGAAACCCCGGACCGACAGATTCTAAAAGAATTAAAAAGGCGAGGGACAAGTCTGGATAGGTCGTTCTTGATTATGTCATAAAGGTGATCTCTGATGCAATCAGCTAAACGGCGGCCAGTTTCCCCGATATATAACCCGTTAGTATTGGAGCTTTGAATGCTATAAATTACAATAGATGTAGTGCAATGGAAACGATCGTGGTATTAAGAGAACAGTTAGACATCGTTTGCGAGGTTAACGAAAAGTGCCAGGTTCTTTATTAAGGCAATGTTTCTTTAACCAAAAAAGTGCGAAGACTGCGATCTTTTTCAAAAAAAGCGGGCGTTGATTAAAAACATTAGAAGTGATTAAATCTGAATTAAGTAAATTGAAATTACGTTTAACAATTTGTTTAATGAAGTTAGTGACGGGGTGAAAAGCTATGGTAAACGGAATGCGGTATATATTTTATTTTGTACTTATTTTGTCAGTTATCGAAAACATCCTCTTTTTTGTAACTTAAAGTGTTCAACACACACTGTTCAGTCTACCAGCACCAAAAGTTCCATTCTTACGATAAATTAAATATACAACTTAGCTAACTCTCAGGGTGGTCCGGCAGCCAAATAAATGGTAAATGTATTACACATTTTCAGTTGAATTTTGGTATAAGGTATTTTATGTGTTTTATTCAAATTTTTGTATTTTACATGAATATTAAATTATTTTGGGGTATATTGGATGTTTCGAGTATATTGGTGGTATACTACTACCCCCCTTCCCTTCCCCCCCCACCACTGCATTCATTTCATGCCAACATTATAGATCTGTTGGAGAGACTAAGAAATTTCAGGAACTTGACGATTGACTGTGAAACAGCCTACTAACTGTGAAAAGATTGAACTTCCAGCGGTTTGTTTGGCATTGTAGAACAAGATTTCTTTACTTGTTCATCTTCAGGCCATGTGAAATATGCAGTCGATCTTCATCAGGGACAGTTAGTTCAACAATTAACTCCATCTAGGCGACGAAAGTTTTTGTGATGAGCATACGTTAGAAAAACGGAATTGTTGTTGTCGTTATCAAACTGCAGAAAACATCAATCTTCCCAGAGCCGGCGGGCGAGGGGCGGCCTGGGTGGATACGGGCCGCTCCAATTTTTCTGGGTAATTTTAAGCTTACGTAAAAGTTGGACGGGATTGTGCTTTTTCTAGCACCGAGCTAAAGGGATTTAACTTAGTCCTGTGTACATGTAAATACAATTATTAACCCACAAACAAGAAGTCAAATAATAAACTGTTCTGTTGTCTTTGAGTTACGAACAATTTCCAAATTCAAATTAAGTAATTGGTGTTTCATGGATCAAGTCAGTAACTCTGTCTTTGAGTATCATGCACCAGGGCTCGCTTGCTCAAAAGTGAAATAGTTTTAACTCTTGGTTAACTCTGAACAAAAATATTTAGTATCTATATGATAAAGCTCAATGATGATGAAACTTCCTCTGCAGTGCAGCCTTTTTCGCACGAGGCCCGTCTTCTGGAAACGCGCGACCCGCACCCAGACCCTCTCTGAGAAATCCAAGATGGCGTCGATTTGGATCAACCACAAAATCGCGATTTTTTCCGCCTGCGCAAGATTATGATTGCCTTCTCCTGACATCGAACGCAATTTTGCAAGTTTTCTTTGTAAACTAAATCAAAAGATTGAAAATTGAACAAGCAATCAAAACAGAGTAGTTTCACACAAAACGTATTTCATACAAAACACTGTTATTCAGCTCGCTTTCTTTCATGTTTCTTGTAGCCGCCCCACTTATAAAAGCGTTCCGTCGACTCCTGTACCTGGTGTGTGATAAAGTTGAGCCGATGTTAAACGCGTTTGACTTTCCCCGTCCTGACCTCTGTTGTTTAACACGCAAAACGTTTTTTCCCAGTGACTAAGTACGTATAATATCTTATGGCTTTAAGCACAAAGTTATGGAGACCAGTGTATAGTTCTTGTTGTAAGAAAGTTACACAACCTCTAAGAACGTCACCGGCTTGCAACAACTAGGTTTTAGTATTTACGTTTTGTGACAAATTCACAATACGTTCAATTTTGGTTCATCGTTGCAAAGCTGATGGATGCTCTAAAAGACGAATTTTGCCAACAAATCCACGTTTTTCAAGATTATGGACAAGAACGGTGCGAAATACACGTCAAGATTAATGAAAGTATCATAAAATGGCTTGAGGATATATATATTGTTTTCTTGCGTAAAAAGGTGAACTCATTTTGCACCCCTGTAACTATTTTCTATACAGATAACTACATTCTTAATTCAGCTGGGAAATTTAATTTAATTGAGACGAAACGACTTGTTTTATTTTAAGGTATTAGCGATCTCTCTGCGATAAATAAATGTAACGCAGTTTTAATCAATGTACATTAGGCATCTAATTTAATCGCCTTCGCGTAACCAAGAGAAGCGGCAGATATTCATAAAACTAGGAGTTACGGTCATCTTTAGTTTAATTTTCTGCTTAAATCAAGATACAGACAGATATTTGTGGTGCTCAAACCAAGCAGTGATGAAAGCGAAAACTAAGATAAAGTTTTTTTAAAAGAAAAAGCATTAAGAAACAATAATGGTGTCCCGAGATAAGTTTAATGAATTTAAAGAACATTTTGGCTCCAACGACAAAGTGCTTTTAAATAAAAGATAATGGCTTTGCCTTTATGATATATCGTTCGACTAAAACTAATGTATTAATGTAATAATGTAATTTCTTCCTGTATAATTATTTTTTTTCAATCTGAACTCTAAAAATAATAATCAAAAAATTTAGTCTTAATTAACAATATTAGGTAAATTAATCATACCAACGAAAAACTATAAACTTTTTATTTCAATTAGAAATTCAAGATTGAGGTAGATGCAACGAAAAGCTAAATTAAAATAAGGCCTAAAGAATTGTTGATATATCTAACAGATTGAGCTGTGATTGTGTTTTGAACTAAATTTTTGCAGCGGCAGGTGGTATACCTAAACATTTCCAGCAAAGTAAGATTTTTTTTAATTTGATGTTTGAAACAAACCAAACAATCATGTTCGCCTTTGGCTTAGCGAAAAACATTTGAAAATATTTTGCTTGCCTTCGGCAAATAATTGTTAATAGAAACTAGATGTTCTGAACATATTAAAACACAGCGTGGTATAAAAATAATATTATAAGAAACAAATATCTTTATATACTTAGACCGCAAGTCAACAACAGAATGGCTACATCTTAATTGATGTCAAATATTACTGTATTTACTAATCTCTTGTGTTTTGGATAATGTACTTAATGTTTTTCCGTGTTTCGGCGATAACGTCTTCTCACACTAGTTGAGCCGACCACAACATTCTATGAAATACGTTGGAACGGAAGATCACGTTCAAGCGAATTACTGAATTACAGATATAACTTGTAGCTTGAAGACAAAAAAGATCGAGAGCACTGTAATTATCTTGGGTGGCTTAATATCTGTCAGATTAAATGGGTACAGCGAACACTACAGAGTGGATGATACCACTCAATACGAGTAACAGATCCCATGGTAGTGTCAACGCCTATTGTCCTTCTCCTGGTAAGAGTGCTAAAACGGCCCAAACCATTCAAATTGTCCTGTACAGCTTGATCATTATCGGTTCATTGTGTGGCAACTGCTTGGTTATTGCCATTGTGGTAACAACAACAAAACTGAAAACTACAACCAACTATTTGATCGCAAACATGGCCATTAGTGATTTGCTGGTGCCGATATTTGCAGTTCCCGTTAAGATCGTTGAAACGTGCTCCGGTAACAGTTGGTTAGTGAGCGGAGCCTTTGGAGAGATTTTGTGCAAGCTGATACCATTTTGTGTTGAAATCTCAACTGCTGTGTCCATTCAATGTTTGGTTGCAATTGCTTTAGACAGGTATCATGCATTAATGTATCCTTTAAAAACACACCTTCTAAGTCGGCGTCGTTGCTTGATAACCATTGCTTTAATATGGGTTTTGGCTGGTTTGTTTTATTCGCCATATGTTTTTACGTTTCGTCTCGTTCCCGTTGGAGATAAATTTTACTGCTTGGCGAGCTGGGAGGCAGCATTTACTCACAGCCACAAAACGGTGGAACGCGTTCACTACTTGGTCATTTTCGCTTTTCTTTACATCGTGCCGTTGCTGACAACATGTGTACTGTACACCCTTATAGCACGTGATCTAATGAAAAAGCACTCTAACCGCGGCATTGTTTCAAAAAGACGTACAAAAGAAAATCGAAGAGTGGCTTGCATGATGGCGACTGTTGTGATAGTTTTCATCGTGTGCTATACTCCTAGTCATGTTTGTTTTATGTTGTATTACAATGCCTCAACAATTCTGGGCTGTAACAAAGAATTGATATTCAAAATATCATTGTTTTTGTTTTATATTAATGGCGCTCTAAATCCTATAATTTATTTCATATTTAGCAGAAAATATAGCAATGCTGTTAAACAACTCTTCAGCAAACTGATGATTTCGTTCTAATTCTGATTTTTTTGGTTTCGTATTAAAAAGATTATTCACACAGAAAACAAAATTCTCATAAGCAAAAATGTTATTTGTGTTATTACAATCACATTGTCAATTCAATTAATTCATTCGGAATAAAAATAAGGTTTATCGACCTCAGTATTAAAAACTGAAATGTAAGCAACTTGTGCTACAATGGACTGGTAAATTAAAGCTAGGGATTCGATAAATTAACGCGCATGAAGGGATCAATTTAACAATGTTTAGTAAGCAACCTTCATTCACTGTAAAAAAATCCGAGCGCACGATTGGTCGAAATCGATCACGTCATTTGGACGTATCCATTGATAATACCGCCACAACCGGTCATTAATTTTCTCAAAATATGTTTTTTATTAATTTACTTGCAAATAGAAGAGGCTTCATTTAATAATTCAAACCTCTGAATATTTAAATCAAATTGTAAAAATTGATTTGAAATTGGAGGGCTTTTTGACGCGCATCCTGCATTTAATACGTTTGGATTTCATGTACAGGGAGGTTTTTATAATTTTTTCTGTTTGATATTTAAAATATAATTCAACTCTGGCCAGATTTACTGAATACCGGATTCATTACAATCAATTGATTGGTTTGTTTTATGGTGGCGAACATATGGAAACAAAAATATGCAGATTCTTGACTTTTTTTTGGCAATATTTATTTAATCAAAAACAGCGACATGGCATTTAAATATGCACATATTCATAAAATGCTCTATGCGTATTACATTAAACTTAACCATGGAATCAATTAAAAGCTTAAGTAAAAAGATGTGTTTTCAGTCTTAA
>JAPEIX020000486.1:0-13181 GCA_026122405.2 Zoanthus sansibaricus
AATTGCGCATTTTATCTTAGTTTTCAAAGGCTTTAGTCTGGAAGACAAAAGCTTACGTATTTAGTCTTCAAACCAGAGAACGCTTTTTATATACTAACATGTTTATAATACCTGGTTACTCTTCTATTTTTAATTACATATTTATAGAGTTTCCGGTGCTCTAATTGTGGAGGCTCACGTATTGACGCCTGCATTAAAGCCGGCGTGAAAACAAATTTTCGCTGTTCCGAAGAGCACTCAGGCTGCAAGAGAGTTGATGTTCGGGATAACACTTTTCAAAGGTAATACAGTTTTAGTGTGACAATTGTGCTAATTAGTGACTCGACAGATAAAACTCCGGGTGAAAATGTTTAAATGTCGATAAGCATGTCTGGGCAAACAGCGAGCAAATTAATGTATTTCTTAATAATCTCCGAAATATTGGGGAGCCTATCTAGGATTGTAGTCCAAAGGAAACTCTTTTCTTGATTTTAACTTTGGGTTTCAATTTTCTGATCCTTCCTGAATTGCATGGTTTTCTCAAATTATTTGTCCACGAAGCTGCTAAGTTTTTATATTCATCGCAGCGCAACAAAGCATTGGAGGAACAACTACGTCTAATTTCGGAGAGTAAATACATAGGGTTGGTCCTCTTACAATGATCTGGGTGTGAACTACAGGAAAGCAGACAATTTTTTTGAGCTTTTATGCATTTACAACCATTAAAATATGCAATCTGAATTCATAGCATTAAAAAGTGCAATACATGACTTCCTGACAAACTTGAAGCAAAAATTTGTTCAACTAGAATAAAAAAAATAGAAATTACAAAAAGCTATTATACAAGAAAGATTAAGAAAAAGAACTGTTAAAAAATTAATGCGAACAGGATAATTTTCAGGAGCAACGAGCGAAGAATTCGTTGCTTCAATGAAATTTTTCAAAAGCTGAAACTCCCACCAAAAAAGAAAATTTAACACATTATCTTGTTTTAGAATTACTAATCAGTCCTTCGGGAAGTAAATTCAATAATTTAATGAAAGATGAGAAGACCTAAACCAGTATTTGAAATTTCGATTATAAACCAATAGTTCCGGCATTTTTATGTTGATTTGTGTGAAACTGAGAAATTACTATTGTCTGATTTGTTCATTTGCTGATATTGAAATTTTATGAATTTCAAAGGGAAAACCTGTGGCCCCACCCAAAAATGGTACAACACACTTTTTTTATAAGAACCAGTAAATTTTACCGAGGCTCAATTCTTCTTAATTTTTTGGCTGCTTTAGCTTCAGTTTCTTCTTAATTTGTTCTTGTTTTTGTGAGCGCTTTGAAGATTCAGTAAAGTTTGAATTAGAAACATTTTCACTTTTTTCAGCCTCAGACTGAGCTTGTTCTTAAATTGTTCTTAAATTTCGATCAATCATTATTCTTATAAAGTTGTTCTCGTAAAAGAAATAAAAACCGTTAAAATATACATATAAATAAAACGCGTCCTACCACTCTTATTTTTTTGTTAAAATATGAATATAACGTTCAGTATTCGTTCATTCATTTATAAGTCTATTCACTTAAATCTTTACAGAAACAAACAACCATGACGATAGGAGGTGAAATTTTCCTGAGTTTTGTTTTTACTGTGTTTATTCTCTCGGATTTGGTTGGCAACATTCTCGTAATCCTCACAGTTCATCGTTCGACCTCCATGCAAACTCCAATGAATTACTTAATCACCAACGTTGCCATAACAGACATAGTCATCGCTATCTTTGCCATTCCCCGCCATGCTATCAACCACGCTTTCACTCACCCAGTGGGTGAGGCGGGGAAGTTCTTATGTAAGTTCATCACCGGCGGGGGATTTATCTGGGTCAGCAATGCAACTTGTGGTTTTCTCCTCATGGCGATTGCCTCCGAAAGATTTCTAGCCATTGTCTTCCCATTGAAAAAAAATCTGCGAGTAACCATTAGAAAGATCAAATATCTCGTACCACTCTTTTGGCTTTATGGTCTGACCGTGACTACACCTACAATCTGGGTCCAAGAGTATTACGCCGAACGAGATTTCTGTGTAGAGAATTTTCCTAATAACACCTCTCCCACAGCATACGTCGGGTTTATATTTACTTTTAACGGCGCCATACCAACTGTCGTTCTCTCGTTTCTTTATACTTGTATTGTTACAACTCTTTGGAGAAAGGGGAAAACTGCCGTCGACGCTTCGCAAGCAGCCCGATACAAAGCAAGAAAGAAAGTTACCCGCATGCTATTAACCATCACTAGTTTGCACATAACATGCTGGGTGCCCAACTACGTGACCTATCTAATGGTACATGTCGCACCAGAGACATCGCCTGCTTATGGATCAGTTTGGTACAATATCACAGTACTTCTGATCCTGTTCAACTCAGCTGCCAACCCATTTTGCTATTGCTTGTTTATGAAGAACTTCAGGAGGGGAGTTCTGGGTATTGCCTGCTGGTGGCGCAAACAAGAAGATATTGATCTTAGCCAGCGAGGAGAAACTCCACATTTCTCGGCCTCAGCAACCAATACGTGACCTTTTTTCAGTGTTGCGTGCCTTTCAAAAGACTTGCTCTGTTTTCCTGTAATAAACAAATTCAATAAACTCAAAACGTAATAAATTATTAAATACTACCCGAAACTGAAATTTTAGACCGCGTGTTAGTTACAGCTGAAAAATTACGTTTTCTATTTCACCGTCAGCAGATTTAATTCCATAAATCAAACTTTACGATTGCTGAACTAGAAAGTAAGCAAAAAATAAATCGAACCCTATAAGATTTTTCCAAAGTGAGTTACACATACAAAAACAATAAATCAATAACAATAAAGATTTAAAACACACCCGAACGTCTACTTTTTGGCGAGAATCTCAGTTGAATGTTTCTAAAATGTTTTTAATATTATTGTTTGTATATTTACTCAGTGGGAGAATTTTCTAAACTCTTCAATAGTTTTTAAAAGACATCTGTCTCCACGCTTGCCGTGCTTAACGTGCGAACGGGAGGTTTGCCATTTGAAAGACAAACGCACTCTTGGGAGCCTATAAACAGGGGGGAGTCGGATTATAAACGGGGAGTCAGAATTTCTAGGAAAATTTAATGAACGGGGGAAGGATCAAAATAAACAGATGGATCGTAAATTCTAAGAAAAGAAAAGGCAAATGTTTCAAAGATCGTCCCAACTGAGAATAACTGCACTGGGCCAAGCTGGTTAGGTACAATGATTCGATGTGACAAAGGTCCGAAAATCATTCAAGTTTAGCAATCATATTTAAATATGGAACATTTCGACTTAAAAATGAAAAGACATTGCATTGTATTTGTCAATAAAGAACGCAATTTCAGTTTCCAGTGAAAGTTTCGAGGACATGTAATTATAAACACTACAGATTACTGTTGTTGCGGCTATCTGCTTCATAGCAGAAGCCACTATGTCACGACCCGTGTCTGTCCGTCCGTCCGCCCGTCTGTCGGAGTGAACTTGTACATGCTGCTTTATATATGACATAAATTTCCAAACGCTTGTTGTAGTGTCTTATGTAGCTCAATAGGCAAGGCGCAGGTAATTTGGCGTGAAAATCCAAACCCGGGGGGCAATCATACATATTGTCCTGAAGCATATCCTGAAGACATTCCAAGCGTGCCCGGACCTTCAGGACACTTGCCATTTCCCCTCTCTGACCCAGCAAAAACAATGTATTGATACCCAAATAAATACTATTGCCACTTGGAATTTTATGATTATACAGCCTGTAGCTCTAGGGTCTCCAGAAGCATCAGATAATCATCAGTAAGATGCATTAGTCTAATGAAGTGCAAGATTGCAATGAGCAACTTGATTCTGATATTTAGAACAACACACATATTATGTTATGGACATTCAGATGTGCATCACGAGACCTAACATGGCAACCATAAACAAAACACCCTGTCTCAAAATGCCCAAAAGGCACTGGTAACTCTTCTTTGTTTGAGGCAATAAAACTTTAATTTCCAATACCCCATCTACTCTTTAAAGCCCATCTTTTGAAAATGGTTTCAGACACATCCAAGAAGCAGATTTAAAAATATGGAGCAAAATAGGGTCTCTTGATGAGAAAGTCCATCCTGGCCTACCAGACTCCAAAAAAATAATGAAACATATTTGATCTTTTGCAAAATTTCATCTTGGAGTCATGATGCATCGCTATCAGCAATGCAAAATGAATTATTCAAACAATACTAGCCACCTACGCAGAGCTGCAAATACTGGTACCCTGAATTTTAGGCAGTTTTTTGTGCCCCAAGGGTCACCTCAAGGTCACCTCAAGGTCATTCATGTTTGCAAAAAGTTTGGATCTGGCCCAAGTATCAAGAGTCCAAATATGAGGTATGTATGTCAAATACCTAAAACGATAAGGGGGTACCAGTACCTTTTGAGGTATTTTGAGACAGGGTGAAAGCACAGTGATAATCAAGCTACTTGACAATAGGGATGGTACAATCCGTTTCATTGCCTACACAGGGCAATCTCTCTCGGATGAACTGAATCCAACCACGGATAGCCTTAGCTGATACGCTGTCGTGGTCACCCTGCCATTCATTTTTCTTTGTCGTGTTTTACTATCTCTATTTATACTATTAATTACTGTATTTATGTATATGGCGAAGCAAATAATATAAATAAAAATAAATAAACAAATAAATAAAAGTCAAATTTACCCCATGTTACACAATGGTGTAAAGATGTGTATTTTTCCATTTCCCCCATATAAAAAACCAAGTGTATAGGGTTTAAATCCCATTTACACATAGTGTATATGGGTTTAAATCCCATTTACACATAGTGCATAGTGTATATGGGGGAAATGGAATAATACACATCTTTACACCATTGTGTAACATGGGGTAAATTTAACTTTTGCTAATGAATGTCACCTCAGGTAGTTAGGGGTCTAGTGTCTATCTAATTGGTTTCAGAAATGCTGCTACAATTTGACTGAGAACTTTAGCATGTTCCTTTGGGTATCCATCTAGGTCTACATCACCCATGTCTACCTCCTAATACACCTTGTACTCTTCTATGAAGTAGGAAGATAATGATCCATCCTGGACAGCTAGCTCCAGCCTGTGCCACACTTGGTACGCCAGGCTCTGAACATCCAAATCATTTTTGTCATATGGCTCACTTTTCTGTGCCTCCAGCTCTTTAAACAAACATGTTTTCAAAGCATATGATGAGAAAAGAAATTCAGCATCAACTTCTGAATCTTCAAAGCCATCATACATGTGTAATTTTGGACATATATCACGAATTGACTTTACCAACATGTAGGCCTTTCTGACTGTATCACTCTCATTTCTGAATATATCAGTCTCTATTTTGGAGAAGGATATCCTCATGTAACTATCATCACCTCCAGCTGATTTAGATGGTTTCATCACAATAAGACAGCCTTCTGTTGTCATGTCCTCTGTGACCAGTTTGCAATCTTGTCTGGCTGTATCGGGCCACCACCGGGGCATGGAGATGGCAGGGACTAGGTCTACTGACACTGACAGCCACTTCAACATAGGTCCAACCCATACCACCCGCAAGCTCGATATAAATGTCGCATCATGATGAGGTCCGCTGCTCCAGTAGAAACCCAGCCCTTCCCAAACCTCTAGTCTGGTTAAACATTTACAGATTGTTGAGTAGAGTATTGGACTCACATGTGCAATGGTAAGCATCCTATCCTTATCAAAGAACTCTGCCATCCTACCTTCATTGTACTCTGCCTTGTGCATCACTTGACAGTAACTGGCTGGGTTGTCTCCGTATTCCAAGACATCAATCTCTTGGGAGAAGTTGTTGAGACAGAGGAGGAAGTCAAACTCATCTGGGTGTGTTACTTTGGTTCCTTCACTGAGACTTCCAGAGAGGATGGGGGTATAGTCCAACCGGGGGTCTGCCTCAGCCACTGCTTCAGCCAATCTCTGCATCAACACCATCATCTGCTGGGTCATCAATCTGCATTCATCAGTCTCCACAACCACTGGCTGACTGATAAAATCAGAAATATAATCATTAACTTTCACTTTCCATTCCCTCTTCTCAAGCCAAGCAGGAACATCCTCTTTCTTCAGTAATGTATCATCCATCACCAGTGGTAAAGTTGGGACCCTTGTACCTCCTTCATACAGGGCATAGGCTCTATCCCCCCACTCTTCATCAAATTCACTTCTTGATGGGCTTTCATCTTTGCCTGGGTCACCCTTCTGTCCATTTTTATCATGCTTTTTCAATATACTGTCCAGGCCATTGGGTCCAGAGCTAACATAAGTATCCAAAGCCTGAAGAACAATTTCACTCTCATGATATTCGGCATTGTCCCAGAGAGTATGTCCATAGTTATCCTTGGCATGAATGTTTGCTCCATTCTTCAGGAGTGCAACAAGGTTATACACATTCCATTCTATGGTATAGTAGGCAGGTGTGGCTCCATAGATGTCCTGTGCATCAATGTCAGCTCCATGGGAAAGAAGAGTTAGGAGTATGGATGTGTCAGTACTTAATGCTGCCAGGTGTAGAGGGGTCATGCCACATATATCTCTGGCCTCTATATCTGCACCATGTTTTATCAATGTTTCTATTGCAGACATGTATTGATAATGTGTAGCATAATGTAATGGAGTCCAAATCCTTAGTGACATACCATGGACGTCAGCTCCATTTTCCATAAGCAACATCAAGTCATCATTACACTTCTCCTGAATAGATTTTTCAACTCTACTGCAGAGAACATGCAATGGCATCTTTCTGTCAATGGTATTTAGAGAATTTACATCAGCACCAAGTTCTATAAGTATGTTTTTGATGTGGTAGCATGGCATAAGGCATGCCAGATGAAGTGCTGTTTCACCCACTGTGTTGGTAAGGTTAATATCAGCACCACAAACTTTGAGCTGTTTTATGGCATCCAGAACACCTTCCTCATGATAATGTCTTATCTTTTCCTTCTCTGAATCATCCAGTGTTTCACCATATAGATTTTCATCATCTCTCTCCATCATTTCAGCCAACATTGCAAATGGGTTACTCTTATCATGGGCATGTTCCGGAATCTTCCTCTTGGCTCTCTCTACCAGAATATGGAGTGGACTATTTCCAAGATCATCAAACTGATTCACATCACATCCTTCATTAAGCAGAAGTTTGACTACACTATAACACCCAACAGTGCAGGCTTTGTGCAGCGCATTGCGCTGTTTTGTATTTCTGTATCTTACATCAGCACCTTCCTTGATAAGCTGTTTTACCACTTCCAGACAAGGTGGTGTGCTGCCCTCTAGCACATGGTTGGAGTCATCATGTAGCTTCACAGCTATCATCAGAGGTGTCATAGCATTTATAGTTTCTACATTTAGTGAATCCTTCACACCAGCATTCATCAACAGATGTAGCTTCTCAGGATTATATCTAGTATATAGTATCTCATGAAGAGGTGTTGTGTTCAAATGGTTTCTCACATTGGCAGATGCTCCATTCCTGAGAAGTAGTTCCATGACACATGGTGCCACCTCGTGGTAAGATGCATACAATAAAGGTGTCCACCCTGTATTTCTCTCACTAACATTAACATCTGCACCTTTCTCTAGTAACAGCTCACATATTTCATACTGGTTGTTCTTGGCAGCTATATGTAAAGGTCTGAGATCATCATCTGTTACTGGTGCATCAACCTCAAGTCCTTTGTCTAATAATTCCCTGACTTTATTTATGTTACCCTCTACAATGGCATTACAAAGTTTGGACTGGTTGTCCACATGGTCAGTGTCATCATTTGAAGCCATTGTAGCATCTTTTGAGTCACTTAATTATCCTCCAGTATTTTAACACAGGCACTCTCCTAAATTGTATACTCATGTATGGCTCCTGTAAAACAAATAGTTACCAGAAAAGTATTACTAACAATAAACTATCAATCACTTTGTTAGTTAAGAACTGGCATGTTACCCTGATCAGACATATATTATTTGGTATCCAAGTTTTTAAGTTCAAGTGCATAACACAGAATCAGTCATATGGGACATGCCCCAGGCTGTAAACAATACCTATTTATAGCCTCCAGCATACAGTTCCATATCTACAGTGTGCCTATCTCACAGAGATGGCATGGTGTGGTGCACTAGCTATATGAAATGGTGAAACTTATGTATTTGAACACACATTCAGTGTTAGTTTCTCAACATTGGAAATATATATTGTACAAAATGTAATGTAACAAGTCACCTTACTGTCCTCAAGCCATAACAAGATACACAGTCTAGCTGTACAGCCAGCTGTGTCTGATGACATCAGTGGGGGATTCCTCTCCTATATTATGTGCCTGCTGCACACTGTTATCTTATCTTTTTTAATATTTTCAACACATTCAAATTTATTTTGCTAACTTTGGTGACCTGCATCATATCACTAAATATCAATTCCATCATTACTTATACAATGTGATTAATTAATCATCATATAATCATTAAAGCTTTTATTTAATATTATATTCCTCCTGCATGGTGATTTGTCTGCTTGTAGCCTTAATTTACCATATAGCACAGTAGTCACACATTTATATAACAACTATGAAACAGGCAAAAAATCTTAATGATTGCCTCAAAATAACATGATTCCAATGCTCCACTTTACACACTTGAATGATTTTATATTTCATGAAGGAGTGGATCGTGATATTGATATTTTATGGCAGTATTTATTGATATGTTATGCCTATTATGGCAGTATATATATTGATATGTTATGCCTGTTATGACAGTATTTATTGATATGTTATACCTGTTAGGACACTATTTATTGATATGTTGACTGTTATATGACAGTATTTATTGATATGTCATGCCTGTTATAGCAGTATATATTGATATGTCATGCCTGTTATGACAGTATTTATTGATATGTTATGCCTGTTAAGGTGGAGTCAAACAAGCATGAGAGTTGATGAGAGTTCACAGATGAGATTTGGATGAGAGTTTTGCCTCAACTCTCATTCACTAGCTATCACTGACGTTTGATCGCCTACGCAAGAGCTTGTGAGAGTGATTACGTAACATACTCAAATGAAAAAATAGGGTTCTGTACTGTAAAAACATATTTAAATTGCAAAGGAAAGAGTATCGATTTTTTTTTTGCACTCACACACCTCGATCTTGGCTTTAGCTTTTAAGGTCACCTGTCTGTCATGATACTCTAGACGATAAATGTCCCACAAGCAAGGTCTTGCTTTCATAAGCATCGATCAGTTTGTTGGTCTCCTCAGTCGACCACTTTTTTTTATTATTTTCTTTGCTTTGCAGGGAAAAGGAAGCGCTTGCGTCACTGTTGTCCGCCATTTTTCTTTGAGTTGAGGGTTGTGCCCACAAACCACAAAAGCTGCTTCTGCTGACCGAAAAACTCTCATCAACTCTCATGTAGCGCTCAAACGACCAAAAACTCTTGTCAACTCTCATGAAAAATTTGAACAAATTCAAAGTTGATGAGAGCACATGATAGTCGATGAGAGTGCATGAGAATTGGCATTCAAACGAGAGCAAGAGTCTGCATGAACTCTCATCAACTCTCATCGACTCTCATGCTCGTTTGAGCCCCACTTTATAGCAGTATATATTGATATGTTATGTCTGTTATGACAGTATGTATTGATATGTTATGTCTGTTATGACTGCAGCACTTATTGATACGTTATGCCTGTTATATGGCAGTATTTATTGATATGTTACTGTATGCCTGTTATATGTAGTTCATCTTTATATTGATCATCTATCCAACCATAACTGTATGCTCTATAGAGTTGATAATAGTAGTCCTCATTGATAGATGATAATACTCTTTGTATTGATTCTATATCTCTGTTTAGAGTTAGTATATTATTAGTATCTCAAGAGATTCAGGTGAACGTGGACCAATGTGTGTTAGTATGTTAGCAATACATATTTCTCTTAGAGGCTTCATTTTTTGTCATATACTAGCTAGAAACCCACTATCTGTCTAATTGATACATATTGGTTTGATTGATGGTGTAGCTGCCTATATAATTTACATTCATGCTATCACTATGTAGCTTTCGATATCATTGAGATACATAGTTTTTTAATGTATTTGATTGCCGTATTTGACTGACTCTGATATTACCAAGGTTTTCATGTTTTTGATCATATATATATATAGCAAAATTGTTACAGTAGTATAGTCGGAGTCATCGCAAATATGGTGGAGCAGAGCGGAGCTGTATTTGAGTGACTCCAACTATACTAAGTACTACAGGAATTCAAAGAATGCAGCAAAATTTAAATCTACCAATTAGTGTGTGTTTGGCATCTGGCGACAGCAAACCATTATTCAAAACCCCAATTGATGCATAACTTTTAAGCGAGTTGTATATTTACTCTATTTATTTCTCATAACCAAATAAGCAACATGCCCCTTATTTATATTAATACGAGTTAAGTTCACTGTATTATCATAAATGAAGGAAAGAGACTTTTGGTCCTTAAAATATCTTAGATCAGTGTGTTTGGCATCTTGTGACAGCAAACCGTTATTCAAAACCCCAACGCTGCACTGATTGGTAGATTTGAATTTTGCTGCATCCAAGGGAAGTCAAAGACTCTCATCCGCTAACACTACAGAACCTGGAGATAAGCACCGGCTCCAATGAGCCACTATAGGCTCGTAAAGGTTTTAGCTTTAGCTAGCAAAATTTAGCTATTTGAAAAACTGTTTCTGTAGAAACACCGACGCAGCTCCCTCTTCACTCCATCTTAAAAAACAAGTAAATACACATAAAAATGAATATATAAATTGTACACCGTAGTGGAAATGATTTTTTTACTTTTAGTAGTGGACTACAGTGTATAATTTATCCATTTTTAAAAGAACTGTTTCTGTAGAAACACTGACGCAGCATTCCATTTATATTCAAAAACAGCTTAATGAATCACGAAATAATGCAGTCGAAATTAAGCTTTTTTTCAATAGTTAATTGAAATTTCCTTTACAAATGACCAAAGAAGGCCACATTTATTCACTTGAAACCGCATAAAGCAAGAAAAGAATTGTCTTATGTGTCTTCTGATCTCATCAAAACGCAATGAATTCTGGTTAAAACCTGGTTGAAATGCAATGAATTGTGGTAAAAGATGAAATCAAGACTTTTTTCTAGCTTTTGATTATAAATTGCTGCTCGCTCACTTTGCTCGCTCCGCAGCAATAACTCACTTAAAAACTCATTCAATAAATTTGACAATTTTAAAAGGAACCTCCACTGTTAACACAAATAGCCTTTAAAATATTTGGGACATATAAAATAAGTAGTTTTTCATAGGAAAACGTTTTCTGGTAACCCTAGCTGATTTGGAGTTCTGGTCAATTAATAAAGGCCTACACAACTTGCCACAGCCACCATCTTGATACACGCACAAGGCATTCTGGGTTGATAATGTAACTTGGTTGCTCGACGAGTTGTATGTGAGCAATTACAATTTGCAGATACGGTCTTCAAATTACGACAATCCATATTTTTCAAATATATCTCCTTAAACTACCCTTTTTCGATTGAAAATGTTTAGAATTTATTTAGATGCCTTAAGCACAAGCCAAAATTATGAATTTTGTGTTTTAAGTTGGGTATGTATATAGTACAATCATCCAAATGCAGACACTGTTGGACATGGCCTTAATTCAATTTACTAAACGTCCGGCAGTCAATTTTTTTCCCAATATATCTCGTTAAAATTTTACCCATACTCAATTGAAAATGTTTCCACATAAGCCAAAATTTCGATTTTTGTATTGTTACAGTCTAAAGCTAAATCCTTTTGCAAGCCTAGAAGCCCATGGAGCCGGCGCTTATCTCCGGTTTCTGTAGTGTTAAGCAGATGACAGTCTTTGACTCCCCCAGCTGGATGGGTATGGCGTTCCGTTGGGAAAAAAAATATGAAACGATTTGCATAAGATGAAATTCAAAAGTTGACCACTTTGAAGTCGAAGCCACATCAATTGAATTTCAAAACACATAATTTAAACTTGAATAAAGTATATTTGAAATCCAAACTATAAACATCGAACTTGAAAAACAAATATTGAACTCAAAAGGGACAAATTAAAAATCGAAGTCGAAAATGTCATATTCGAAATTGAAATGTCAAAATTTAACATTTTGTTGCGGACAAACTTATGAAACAATTTCCACAAGGTGACTTTCAAAAGTGACTACTTTGAAGTCGAAACCAGATCAACTGAAGTTCAGAAAACAGAATTCGAACTTTAAGAAAGAATAATTAAATTCCAAATTATACTTGAAAACGTTTGCATCGAAATCGAACCAACATGCTAACCGAATTCCAACAGAGCGTGAATCGAACTTGAATATTAAATTTATACGAAATCGAAAGGAACGGAAATGTCTTTTCAACTTCGTTTCCAATGGCTCAGTGAAGCAAAGCAAACAAGAATTAAACGAGCCAACGCAACAAACGAAAAACGTGTTCATGAATCATTAGAGTTTATAAATTCTTTAAAGTTGAAAATGATGGAGGTAGTTAGCTCACAAATTACAAGAAAAAAAGAGACTGAAATACAGAAAAGCACAGAAAAAAGTTCCAGAATGATCGTAACACAAAAAATACAACTCTTTGTTTCTGTCACGGTTCTCACTTCGTCATGCAAACAAAAACCCGGCAGTTATGATCCACGATATTTGACTCAAGTTTCGTCGCAGCTTCTCAAATTAATGGAGTTAGAAGAAAAACAAAAGACAGATTCATATGAATCTGTGCAATATAAGCTGTTTTTGTGCAATGTTGACCAGAAACCTTTGAACCACGAAGAAGTAAACTCGCTGAAGGAACTCGTAACCACATTTGCGAGATTCAGGAAGAAACGTCTTGCACTGTACTCATATTTAGATCTTTTTGAAAAAGAAAAAGAAGATTATGTTTTTTGTCTGAAAAAGACTCTGTTTTTTATAACTATCACCAGGAATACGGCCAGATTATGTTGTTCTTTTCTTGTTGAAGACGATGCATATCCAAGTAAAAACCTTTTTATTAATGATTTTATTTTACCTAAAGTCCCGCAAAACTGTTCATCCAGGATATATGTCGACGACAACAAACTTTACATAACTTTTCCCGTACAAGAAAGCA
>JAPEIX020000565.1:0-13181 GCA_026122405.2 Zoanthus sansibaricus
GTTAACTCGAGTTATGCTCCTTGTTTGGCTGACAATAACTGAAAGATACATGTGCATTGTGGAAGACAGAGCTATAACACTGTTTCCCGAAAACGTTGTTCATTAAATCCTGGCTACCAAGAGGGTGCTTGCTAAACGAAAGATGTTGATACATTCATGTCTGGTTTAGGAGCAAAGTCTCTGCTGGATAAATTGTCACTACGTCGCTCTACCGCAACCTTCCAAATTCTCAAAAACGTCGGTTATCAGCAATTGTTTCTATAGTTATCAACGACAATAACAATCGTCAGCATTGTTATCAACCAACATCAACATTTGATCCTTGTTGTCAATTGTCGTCAAAAGCTATCACTGACTATCAGCAGTAGCCTTTATAGGTGTCAACAGTAATTATCAACGACCAACAACAGTTGTGAACTGTCAAATCTTGTCACTTAGACCATTAACAATTGTTAGAAGTTGTCAATGACCAATAAGAGTTACCACTAGTCGTCAAAGTCATCAACAGTCGTCACTTACTAGTTTTAAACGGCAACAAGTATCGTCATTAGTTTTTGTATCATACACAGTCGTCATTAGTTATCAACGACCATACAGAGTCGTCACCAGTTATCAACGACCATACACAGTTGTCACTAGTTATCAACGACGATACACAGTCGTCACCAGTTATCAACGACCATACACAGTCGTCACCAGTTATCAATGACCATACAGTCGTCACTAGTTATCAACAACCATACACAGTCGTCACCAGTTATCAACGACTATAAACAGTCGTCACCACTTATCAACAACCATACATAGTCGTCACCAGTTATCAACGACCATACACAGTCGTCACTAGTTATCAACGACTATACACAGTCGTAACCAGTTATCAGCGACCATACACAGTTGACACCAGTTAACAACGACCATACACAGTCGTCACCAGTTAACAATGACCATACACAGTCGTCACCAGTTAACAACGACCATAGACAGTCGTCACTAGTTATCAACGACTATACATGGTCGTCACCAGTTATCAACGACCATACACAGTCGTCACCAATTAACAACGACCATACACAGTCGTCACCAGTTATCAACAACCATACACAGTCATCACCAGTTATCAACAACCATACACAGTCGTCACCAGTTATCAACGACTATACACGGTCGTCACCAGTTATCAACGACCATACACAGTCGTCACCAATTAGCAACAACCATACACAGTCGTCACCAGTTATCAACGACCATACACAGTCATCACCAGTTATCAACAACCATACACAGTCGTCACCAGTTATCAACGACTATACACAGTCGTCACCAGTTAACAACCATACACAGTCGTCACCAGTTATCAACGACTGTACACAGTCGTCACTAGTTATCAACGACCATGCACAGTCGTCACCAGTTATCAACGACCATACACAGTCATCACCAGTTATCAACGACCATACACAGCCGTCACCAGTTATCAACGACCATACACAGTCGTCACCAGTTATCGACGACTATACACAGTCGTCACCAGTTATCGACGACTATACACAGTCGTCACTAGTTATCAACGACCATATGATAACATGGTCGTCACCAGTTATCAACGACCATACACGGTCGTCACTAGTTATCAATAATCATTACCAGATATCAAAGAACATCAACAATCGTCACTATCAAGTCATTAACACATGACACTGATTATCAATGGTCATATACAATCTTCAATAGATTTTAAGAGGCACCAGGTATTGTAAATAACAATTATGCAGAGACAAATAACTCGGAAAAAACCGAGCTCCAGATGGGAATCGAACCCAAGACCTTCCGTACACTAGTCGGACGCTCTACCACGGAGACACGGGAACTCGTATAGCGAGTGAGGTCATTAATTGGGTTGTGACAAACGGACTGTATCACACAACCACTTAAATGCCAAGGCATATGTGTCAAACACAGCAAGTATTGTCACGTATTGTCACAAGTTTATGTAGCGACCGTCATCAATTCCGTTAGTTATGAACGAACATCAACAGTCTTCGTAAGTTATCAAAGGTTATGAACAATCATCACCAGATATCAAAAGACATCAACAGCCTTCACTATCAACGTATATTATATACACCTCTGTCTCTACGTTTATATATATGCAAAACTTAACAATTTATTAACATCGATTTGAAACAATAACAGCAATTTTATTGAGATCATTGCTACATTAACGCTATGAAATCATGTATAAATATGACATATTTATGGATGTGATAAGGGGGGAATTATAGTGTTTAGGAAAACGGGAGGGTTTTTAAAATTTTTATCCCAATCGCTAAAAGGGTCAAGTCATTTAAATTCCCACCCCCTTATCTCTGACACGTTCGTTGGGCCATTCAAAAAAGTATGTTGCTAGGCAGTTCTGAAAGGGCGTCATAATACGGCGCAAAGATTGGTCAAAGTTCGGTTAATTTAAGCAGTTGATTACTGTAGTATCAGTTTAAAAAAGGTAAAAAAATGTAAAGAAAATGATTGTACACCCAGAACATGTTCGACATGCGTGCTATATCTATTTATAAAAACGAAAAGTATTCCAGAGATATTGAAACATTAAAAAAATATTATTAACTAAATACAACAATAAGAAAATAAAACTTTCGCCCGCAGAATAATTGACAAACTTCTTTAAATGGTTACTTGGACAATAGAACGAGTCTCGTTCCAGACTGGAGTTCGTAGTGGTTGCACTCGCAGTACAAATTTAACCTGCTCGGTGCTTGAGAAATATCAAAATCAGTTAATGCGTAGTTTGTATCGGGAAGTTTTTACGGGAGCTTATTATTTAAGTAAAACAAAATTACTGGACGCAATTTAATTTAATTTAATTTAAGCAAGTTACGGGTCGGAAAGAAACCCTTGGGTAAAAAATTTAACCCCGGGTTAGTGCTAATCGGCTACTGAACAACTGGACCCTGGTGTATAGTAGGAAACGAGACCATAGGTTAAACATTTAACCCCCTCTCAGTGCTAATCGATTTTGAACAGGAGAATTTATTAGAACAGTAACAAGGGACTGCAAAGAAGAAAGTAGAATGCAAATATCAATTACTTTAGATGAGTCTACACTTCAATTTTGTTAAAGAAACATGCAGTGCCCTTTTATATAGAAACTGTTAATATATGAAGACAAAATTTCTGTTGAAATTAAACGTAAAGTTGACTTTCGATTTGCTGTCAAAATTCATGTACTATGGGACTTCAGTAAATCAATGGGAAAGACTTAATGCAAATGAGCACGGAAATATAACGGCTGTGATTGGATGGTATTAGGGCATGATAGCTTTATCTCTTATCTGATTGGCTGAAAAGTAGTTTGTTTTACCACCAGAAAAACCGCTAAAAGGAGTTTTACTTGTATAAGAAAATAATATATTGGTACCAAATAATCAAGAAATATCAAAAACATTTTGATTTCGATAAAACAATATCTTTTCACTTTGTTATTTTGACAGCGACATGACGAACGTAAGGACTCTGGATTTCTGATATATATTTATACTTAAATTAGAGTCATTAGAAATCAAAGTGACATACAACGGGTTGTGATTGGTTGGAATTATAGGACAGGATAGCTTTATCTCTAATCTTATTGGCTGAAAATTACTTTGTTTTGCTACCCAATAAACCGCCAGAAGGAGTTTTACTAGTAAAAGAAAATCATATATTGGTAGCAAATAAACAAGAAGCACCGAAAACGTAAGAAAACAAAACGCAACAACTCGAGTCTGCAGAGTACAAAATGGTCGAAACCTTAATTGAGAACAAAAACTTTATACTTAATTTTCCACTGAACCGCCCATATAATACTCAAGCACCAATGTCAGGATTTATTTTTAAAGATGTTACACGATCCAACTTTTAACGCGACTTTTTGCGCAACGATGTTGCGTTAAAAGTTTGCGTGACATGTTACACGAACCAACTTTCTCAAAATCCGTCACTTTGAGTAAAAAGGTTTTCAAACCATTTCAAAAACTTGCAACGCGTTGTCGAGCAAAACACTGCGCGAAAAGTCGGCTCCGGTACCATGTTACACGTCAGTCAACTTTTAAGAAAAGATCGCGTAACACCAACTTAAAATGTTTTGGCTTTTATAAGTTTTTGTGGCTGGTTCCTTGTCTTTCTCGCCGAAACTGTACACTAACGTAGATACAACTAGAATCCATTCAGTAACTTACTGAAATTGTTTGAAACTTTAAAACAAATCGTTTTATTTCATTTAACAGAGTATTTATTAAATCACGTAATCAGAATATAAATCGTTAACAAACTTTATATACATTTATGTTATTATTATTTAGAATACTTTGGCGACAAAGAGATCTTCAACCAATAGTCTCAATAAGATGACTCACGGATACTGTGCAGACCAAAACTAACATCCTCCACACAAAAGTTGTCAAGAATTTCTTTCAAACAGTGTTATCCTAGATTTCCCTCTCCTTTTCTAAGTTCGGCTTTAAATTTTCGAACGAATATTTATTAATAATAGCAAACAATTAAACCAATTGGAATTTGACATTTATACTAGATGCCGAGGGGTGGGAAATTTGACTCTGTCCTCCATGAAAATGTCCTTGGGTCGGGAATATGGCAATTAGGTTTTCTCATCTCTCTACTGCTGTAACCACCATTTAAGGTTAGACATGTCTCTAAAAGAAAAGAAAAGAAAAAACCCGGGGGGGTAGGATTTAACATTCACTAGGTACCCAGGGGTGGGGAGTTTGACTCTGTCTTGTATAAAAATGTCAAATGCTCCCGAGTCTGTCCCCCTCCCCCCTCCTGTGGCTTACCACTGACAGGTGCACCACCATCTTATAATCACATTTTTGAAGAATAAAGCGGTCACAGTTTTCCACCAATTCTTGCATCGTTTCTTAGCTCCTTTTCGTTTTAGTTTCGCTGCTGTGTGAACAAACTTTTTACAGTAAGAAAGAATGCGGAAGGTTTGAAAGATAAAATGTTGTTCGAAATTTAATCAAAAACAAATATACCAATCAAGTCTAATACTCAAATGAAAGCAGGAAGACATGTATGTTCCTTAAATGTCGGAAAGTACTCAAATACCGTCTGTATAATGATTACAATGTCTTCGACTGTATAGTTCATCTCTTAAAATCGAGAATCAGGATAAGGACCTTGACGTTGATTTCACACGCATGAACACCCGGACCAGGAGTTGTCTTCGATAACTTGAAATCAACAAAACTGAAATTCAACAAAAAAAAAGTTAAATGGAACAAGCGGTGATGACAGAATCAAACTGCAAATAAAACATGCAGTAAAAGTGCAATGCTTGTGGGATGTGGCTATAAAGATCAGCGTCAGGTACAGATAGCATAAAATAATTAATAATAATTAAATAATTAATAATTAAATAATTAATTAAATAATTAATAATTAACGTACTAAAAAGGTTGAAACAGCTGTCCATGGTGGCTGGCAGTCAGGCTCACCATTTTGAATGGTACCTTTAAGGGGAAAACTCATTGCCGACGTGGTCATTGTGCCCATTATCGTGGCTTCAAGTTAGCTACCAGCACATATGTGCTATCTATACTTGTAAATAAAACAAAAACAAAAAATGCTCTACACCACCTCAGGAAAAATGACCTTCTGTTCATTTTTTTCTGTTGATTTCATTGTTTCCACAAGATACCAGATACTCAAACAGGAGAAAGAATGATAAGCTATGGTTTATACAAATATTTTGAGAAAAATTCAAGGACTTTTCAAGGTTAAACAATTTAATCGAAAAAAGGTTAGATGTATCAGTTGATCAACTGGATGGAATCGTCCCGCAAGCACATAACACAATGGCAGATGGAGATCAAATAATGAGATTCAAATTAACTAGATTCTGATGAGATTCTTTTGTATAACTGACCACCATATCAAACCAACCAATTACATCACTCTTGGTCAAAACATTCTCAACCCTTGTCCTGCTAAAAACGATTTCATATAAAGTAAAATTGTCTTAACTTTTGAACCTGTTGATGAAACCCTATTAAATGACCATTCATTTTCTTTGTTTTTGTAAGTATAAGCGAGAAATGTCTATGGTTTTGACTAGTTCTGAAGTTTTTATTTTTTATGAAAATTAAAATTTTTGACTTTGAAAATCTAGCATGTAAAGGGTTAATAGGAGGAAGCCGTAGATTTGCAAAATCGGTTGGTTGTAGAACTGTCAGGTTGTATATTAATTCTCGAGTTGGTAAGGCTGCTTTTGTTCCTGTATCTTCTTCTTTCTTCAGCCGAAATTGTCAATCATGTCTACATATATCATTTTACTTCAAAAAATAATTGATAACAATAAGAAAAACAACAAACTTTATTCAAAATATTTTCAAATTTTCCAGGAATTTTCGAACAAACTCAAGAACATTTCAAGCACAAAAGCTTATATTTCAAAATTCAAGGACTTTTCAGGGACTGTTTCGTTTTTCAAGGACTTTTAAAGGCCCGTGCGAACCATGTAGCCGTGGAAACAAGGTGAAGCGGGGACGACCACAAGCAAACTAACCGCTGGATCCTGAGCATGTTAAATAAACTTTATACGGGCTATAAAGTGTCAGTAAAGCAAGGACGAGAGGTTTGTTGTTGTATAGTTGGTTGTCAGTAGTGGATTGTGACAGTAAAAGATCAAAAACTTCAAGTCTGGATGCCAACATTTTTTTACGTAGACTTTCAGCAGGGGGGTGGGGATTCCCAAAACACGTACGTTTTGTACGCTTGTGAAAATGTCGAAAGACCCCTTATTGCGTTATCAAATTATAATTAAATTATAATCTACGATCAAATACAAAACACATATTGCTCGATCTGCTCAACAGGACCAAAATGAAAACTGCACACAGAGTGTTCCTTGCAGCCTCGCCAACACTGTAAAAACGCCCTCCCAGACGAGTTGAGAGCTTTGGACAGTCTCATACTTTCACTTTCAAGGAACGAGAAAACACTCATTACTTTAAATTAGTTTAAACAGTAACTTATAATATTTTAACAGATTTTAACATGCAAGTACTACTAGTAGTAATAATGGATTATGTAAGTGCGTTCGTTCAATTGTAAATCGCAGAGAGTTTGATCTGTCGTTAGCATTGTTTGATTCGTAGAGCAAAGAGTGCAGTGATGTGGTTTTTATCCTTGGAAGCAGCTTTTTTTAAAAAATATTAAGAGTGCTGTCTTCCATATTATGTATATTATATTTGCAGCAAAACCTGATCACGAGGCGTTAAAACCTGATTGATCAACGTAGGACGTGGAAACGAGTCTAAGTCAGTGAACAACATTTTGCCTCGAAAAGATATAGCATTGAGCGAGATTAGGAAGCGTTCGTCAAACAAATAATTTTATCTAGTATCCATATATTAACAATTGTTAATAATTTTTTATTTTAAAAAAAATGTAATTTTTATTAACTTTATTGTAGTATTATAGGCATTGCAATGTAAAGCGCATTAAATGATATATATTCCTGAATTTTGCACTATATAAAGCGGACAGACTGATACACGGCTATACACTAACAAGCAGAAACACCTGCACACAAGACAACATGCAGATCTATAAATAAAATAGACTGACTGATGTGGCAATTAGGTAGAAATACAGGTCGTGAGGCAAACATGCCGGGAAACAGACACACATTGGCAGGGAGGTATGTGGATACAAAGACACCTATGCAGTTAAAAAAACTCACCTTCCATCTATTACCGCACTCTAAGCATAAAACAAATGTCGTCATCGGTTCATCTGCGCTTCTTGTTTGAAGCTAGAAACAAAAACCACGCGAAAAGAAGAAAAGGTAATTACATGCAAATTTTAAAAAGCAAGAATCATCAACAATGGAAATATTACTGTAAATATAATTTATATCTTTGCGCAGTACTAGAATTTGCACAGCCCTGGGTACATTAATTTTAGTACTGCCCAAATGAAAATCCATGGCAAAAAGCTTGTGGAGACACTATTGTTAGTAATGCAGATTAATTGATTTACAGCCTGCAAGTCGGCTCTTGTCAAACTCGGTCAAATTACTAATTTGTAATTAATTTGTATTGTACAGTATTACCTATACTTAATTAAAATGTTTTTAATACTTTAGTATCAATTTCAATCGATAAATCAATTCCAATTTTGAGCCGGATTTATTCCCGTAAACGGGGGTGGCTGAATTTACCCCACTTTGGTAGCAATCTCTCCAACTCCCACTCTCCATCTTGTTCGATTCATAGCATACTCTATGGATTGATACTTTTAGAATCAATTAATTTGTTAATTGTTAGTTGTAACAAACAAAGAAAAGTAAACAGATGTTAAGGCGGAGCAGACACCCTTAAATTCTGATGGTCAGCATTTAATACCTGTGTGTAAGTTGTTTTTCTCTTGCCGCATTTCCCACATCTAAACAGTTCTGTCTCGGTTCCTGTGTTCTTTGACATCTGTGCATCTCGTATACTTTCTTTTGTCATACTCTGTCGAATTTTCTTCATTTCTTCACTTGCCATTTCCTGAAATTCATTTTTGCATCAAAAATTTGCACACATAACTTACACTTCTAGTTCTGAATACTAACACAATTAAAGGGTTTGAAATAAGAGCCGGTGAACTGCTAAACTTGCATGTTCTACCTTGACTTTTGAGAATTATTTGCCATACAGATACTGCAGCATTACAGGCATTTAACCATCTTTGTTAAAACTCTTTTCGATCTAATAAAAGCAACAGTGATAATGTACAACACTACTGTATCAACAATTATTAAAGATTTCTCTGTAGTTGACTGAATTAAACTTTATCAATGACTGATACATTTGTAATGACTCGACGTAACGATAAATCATCAAGGCAAAGCATTGGAGCTCTCATTAAATTCTCATTCAAAATAAGTGCAAATAAAAAATTACAAAGGAAGGAAATTACTTGTATTTTTATGCTAGAATGCAGCAAGGACAAAATTATCAGTAAGATCTGAAACGTGTTGTGTGACGTGTAGCAAAATTGTTTTGTATGTAAATGTGATGTCCTCATTGGTTTATGAGTTATTCAGATCTTTACATAAAACGAAAACTTTCAGCTCCTTCTCCACCAACTTCAAAACTAACTGACATCTCTAAATTCAGTTGATAATTACATGTAAGGTATCTGCACTATGTCAGATTAAATTTTACTTTTTCTTAACACTGATAGCTAACACCCTAGAGAGCCAACTTAGATATGAAAATTATTTTGCTATTTCAAGTGCTAGAAATTAAGTTATTCATTAGAATTATAAGTAGACACAAGACAGTTGATTGATGGGTGAGCAACAACCTGAAACCATCAGATTGCAAGTTTTCGATAACTAATGACATCAGGTGTTCAACAGCACATGTTTCTTATAGAACTGGATTGTCTTTCTCTGCCTTTTAATCTTATAAAATGAAAATGAAGAAGGCCCCAAGATGGCTGACCAGTCATTTCTCCATAAAAAAATTAGAATACTTACTTCTGTAGGCATCATGGCCAGCCTCTGAGGTGTGATTTCACCAAGCAAGACTTGTTTCTTGAACTCAGGGTTCTTGGCGTCTCTTAGATTACTAACTCTGCTTCGAATGCGGCTCTTGTATTTCATATTTGTGTCTTTGAACTCTTGGAAAATACCTGAGCACCAGGTTAAAGTTTTGTAACTCTGCTACCAATTCTTCTAACAGGCACAAAACAATACTATCATTCATCATAAAATAAATAAATAAAAATAATAAAAATAAAAGTATTATTATCATTTTCTTACTGTACGACTTGATTATCTTTCACCATCTGATGAAGGCAGAAGTTACTACCCCAACTTTGGAGAGGTTTTTTTAAGATAATTAAACATTTTTTTAAGTCACTGTCAAACAATTTTATTAATAAGTTTTTAAATTTCTATATGCTTGATTACAATTTTAACAATTTCTTATAAATGTGCTTTTATCAATAAACTTTTTTAGGCATTAACAATTTTATCAATTTTTTTAGCAATTAATGGCAAACTTAAATTGTACTGCAACCATAAAGATCTTTTCATCCTGAACACTTAAATAACTATTTCAACCAGAAGTAAAACTTTAGACATGGTAACCAAAAAGGAAGATATGTCCCTGCATTTTTCAGCTTGTACCGTCCAGCATTGCATTGGTACAAGTAATTAATGGCAACAGTACATATTTGTACTGTAACCATAAGATCTTTACACCTAGGTATTTACAATTTTTCTTTAAAGCCATGACCTGCAACTCGAATACTACTGTATAATACTAAGTCACAACACTTATAAGTGTTTATAAATACTGTACACCAGCAGTAATAATCAACTGGTATCAAGAGAAAAGGATACAATCCTCACATAAAGCTGCAATCTCTTCTGCACCAATGGCTAAAATGAAGATTATGTGAACAAAAATTAATGATTAGCAAAATACAGTTTAAAATAATAATTTACTTTATTTTTAAAATTTGTATTTATTATCTTTCCAGCAAGTTGGTCAAAACTGTAAATTTATCAAAAATAATTATTTAGTATATATTATCTATAAATATTATTATACATATATAAAGTTATAAGCAGCATGGCTCGGTGGTCAGAGCTGGGGATTTGAATGCGGAAGACCCGGGTTCGAATCCCGGACTCGGACTACTGAATGAATTTGTCCTCGGTGATCCCAGGGACAAAGTCACCACACTTTGTAAATAGCCAACTGGTTTGCCTCCTACCAGTTGGGATTCTTAACTGGGAGAAGAAGGGGGGATTTTTAACATGACACTGAAAAGCCCCTTTGGGGAGTTGTCATTAAGTACACCTTTATGGGTTTTTTTTATCAGTAGAAACGTTGTTTTTTTGAAAACGTGAAAAATTCTGAAAATAGCAGAAAATAAAGTTTCAGTACCTACAAGCTGTGTGTCTGTTGTCAGTGCATTTATAGTGGATCAAACACACTAACTTCAAGTTCTGTCATAAATGGAATGCTGCCTTGGTGTTTCTTCAGTCATTGTCCAAAAAAGGACTCCAGTCCAAAACGTCAGTTTAAAAATTATTCTTCACTACGGTGTAAGATTAATCCTTTTTTATAAACTGTAACTTCTAGTTCTATTTATTATCTCCACATACTGCACACCAGTTGCACACCTTGAGCAAAAAATGTGTGAACCAGTTACAAAGCAGGTAATAGTTAATCACAGTTCAGGGTAAAAATTATGACCAACGTGTAGTAACATTTTTTTCTAACCTAAACTTTTCAATAATTGTTACTAAGTAACTGTCAGAATGGATGCTTCTTCAGCTTAAGAAATTTAAAAATGTCACAAATAGAATGCTGTGTCGGTGTTTCTACTGAAACAGTTTTACATTATAGATAAGTTTTACACCATAGTGAGAAGAATATTTATTAACTGACGTTTTAGCCAGTAGATCTTTGTCATGAAGGGCTCCAGTTTGAAATATTAATAATAATAATAATAATAATAATAATAAACATCTTCATTGATATAAACTCAGCAAACGTGACTTTTTAAATAATGATTTAAAATTATCAATACTTACACTACAACAATAGGAGGTAAAAAATGAATAATTGATTAAAATTACTTAAATAAACATCTGTTGATAAAACATTGTTTGAATCTCTCTGTTTTAACATGTACGGGAGTATAAAATTATGTGAACGGTATCTTAATGGTCTAATTCTATTTTCAAGTAGTATGTCTTTTAAAATGTGTTGTTCTTTTGTACTTATTTGTTTAAAGAGTTTCTCATCGTGCTGTCTTATAAGTTCCGAGATGGTTATATTTCTTTTCGTGTAACCAAATCTGGCGGCTCTTTTAAAAAGTCTATCAATTCTTTCTCGATCTTAGTTCGAAAATTCTTCTCACTAACGTCTATGGTGTAAAGTTTATCTATTTGCAATTTTGTAAAACAGATTTCAAAATAGATCAATCAATTTACTATAATATAGGGAATTGTCTTTTTTTTTTCTGAGATCTATTATGACTTCAATTCAAACTAGTGTTGCCTGCACGTTTAACTTTGAAATCGCTTTACTGTGACTTAAATTGACCAAGTTGCACAATTATTAAATGTTACGATGAAAAACAACTTTTACAAGTTACATTTTACCTGAATGAATTTCACTGTCATCTGTCTGCAGAGAGTTGACAAGCATTTCTCGACACTTTTCTCTGATGGCATTTTCTGACGGTTTACTGATAGGAAAATTTACTATTTTATTGTCTTTTGGTGTGGTTGGCTCTGATTTGCTGCTTAATGCAGGAGAGCTGCTTCGACTTGATGTACCACTTTCACTCTTACCATTGATATCACTTTTGTTGTCTTTCTGTTTATCTTTTGACTCTTTTTCTGTAGATGAGGCTTTTAAAAAAAGTAAGTTAACTTACAGAAATATTGTAAATTAAAGGAAGATCTGTTTTAATGTATATGTACACAGTAGTATCAAAGTTCTATCCATAGTTAGGTACCATGGCATTCTGTTCTTATCCATGCACTGTTCTACTCTTTTTTCCCCCAAATGGGTTATCCTCACTTTTATAAAGTTTACATAAATTTTACCATGATCATCTTTGTTTCTAGTATCATGTAATTTATGTAACTCCAATATCTTTGTCACCATCATGATTAATATTATTCATTACCAGAATCAAACACCATCCTAAAAATTATTATCATCATCCTCAAAATCTTCATTATCATCATTTTCAAAATCATCCATTATAACTTCGGTTCGAATAAAAGTGGTCTTTTAACAACTGAAGCCCTGCTGGTGGGGGTTAGATAATTTATGCAAACTTCTTTGTCGATTTTTCTGTTATGAGCATGAGACTATGGAGGAAATGTTACTTTAATATTCTTGTCGCCTTTATCAATGGCCACACACCTGGCCCAAACACCTTCGTCATCCACAGCTTCCAAATGATCTCCAATGCAGTAGCTCGTAAACATTTTCACAAAATTTCAATTTCAAATTCTAATCTTCTGAGTCTCACTTGAAATATATCAAAGTGACGCACTGGATTAAAAATTGCATTCCTCACTATGCTAAGAGCCAATCAGAAGCGTAAACAAAACAATAGCATGATATACCTGCAAT
>JAPEIX020000644.1:0-13178 GCA_026122405.2 Zoanthus sansibaricus
TAGTGCATGATAGTTGGTGGTCAAACGGAAGCGCGCGCGCTTCAACTTTCATGGACTATCATCGACTATCATGGGCCATTTGACCAAGGCTTAAGACACAATTGTTAACACTACGGAAACCGGAGATAAGCACAGGGTCCAGCGAGCAACTAAGCTCAGAATAGACTTTACTTTAGAGTTATCTTACACATACCTTGAGTCTAAATAGCTCCATGGAAAGGATTGCGCTCTCTCCAAAAGAGTAGGCATTTCAGTTCCCTATGATGCAGAAAAACACAAGCTCTATTGCGACTCCTATCATTACTCAACAGACACGTGCATATCACATAGTATTTAATACTCGCAGCCACTAAAATGGATACTAAAACCACGTTGTTAGCAGGGCATATACAAGGGCGAATTTTCTAAACTTATAGAAGTATACAAAAAACATAAATTGAACAAAAAAGATTGTAATTTGTAGAGATGTATTTTAAAAAATAAACACAAAGTCAGGCAGTTAGGAATAATAATGAACTTTACATGTATATTTATCTAATTATTCCGAGAAAAATTTTGTTTGTTTCATACAAAAGCTAATTTTGAAATTAATTTCGTTGGGTTAGGGGGGTTTATACGTGGAAAGAGTTTTCCGTTTCAAAAGTTTCTTCCTAACCCAACGGGAGCGTCTATTGAGGAATGGGGATAAGCGGCTATAATTTTCCGGATTTTACGGTATGAACGCAAAAAAATATGCTTTATAACAAATCCATTGTTTCCACGGGACATATTAGAATCGGTTTTTAGTGTCATCTGGATATTGTATTTTTATTGAGAAAGTTATAATAACAACAATAATAATGATGATAATAGTAATAATAATATACAAAATATGTGAAATTCAAACAGTTTTGCCTTCATATCGTTACCTCCATAACTCCGTTTTCATTTCCAAACATTATCAGAAGATGAAAAAGGCAAGAATGTAGTTTTGCTACAGCTTCACCAGTTTGGCTCTGGCTGAAATGAAAATAAAGAAGTGTTTTCACTATAGGTACAAATAAACTCAAGGGTAACGAAGAACCAACTTCAATGTCAAAACGTTTACGAGAACATTTTTCTACATTTACAGTCAAATCGGGTGTTCTCTTTCATTTTCAGCTGAAACTTTAGTTTCAGCTTTTGACAAATTTTATCGAATGCTTCACTACCTGCTCCTGAAAATTATGCTGTTCGCGTTTATTGCGTTCGACGTTAGGAAAACACAACCCTAATCTTGGGATCCCTGTGCTTTTACAAGTGTGAATATTCTCGATTTTTTGGGGTTTGTACCAAATCTACGCCATTTTGAATAAATAATCAATGCGTGCGCCATTTTATGTTTTAACATTAACAATTGCGAAGAAACTGAAGAAACAAATCCTTAAGTTATCAAATATATTTCTATTTTAGTGACAAAAAAGAATATTAATTAACAAGTGTCGATTTTTCAACACCATTTACGTCGAACGCACTTTATAATCTGGGATTACAACTAGTTTTAAAAAGTTATATGTTTTATCTTTCTTCAAGTACAGCTTGTGGGGATTTCTATGTGTTTATTTAACTTAAAAAGATTCTGTTTTTATGTGGCTGCATGCTCGCCAGAGGAGAAAGCCACACTCTACTGTCATGTGACAAAAATCGTAAGAAACCATTCCTGAGTCAGCGCTAATAATGGTCTGCTAACGAAAGTCATAGTTACTGTTGAGCATGCGTATTTTCTTTTTTTATCACGGGAAGTTCCAATTTCAAAATTTGTAGTTTCTTCAAAGCAATTTAAAACTAGCCATGTTTTTTTTTTCAGATCACATGGCACATATTTTTTTTTCAAATGGAAAAAGCAAAAAGTCACAATAAAATCTCTGCAAACAATGCTGAAATATGCAGCCACACAAGCACTTACTAAGCGCTATTTTTTCAGTCTTGTTTAAATTTCGTGTTATCATGTTTCGCGCCTTGCAATGGGTTAGAGACTGTTTTAGTTCGCGCTTTGTATAATGATACAAGCACTTGCCTCGTGCATTAGTAAAATTTCTCGTTCTTTGTGTAGCCATCACGTGCATGGATTTGTAAACAAACCGCTCGCATCAGTCTCTAACCTTAACTCAGGGCTGGAAATAATTTTTTGCACTTGAAAGGACATGTGTCCTACCAAAACAACATTTTGGTCGGACAAAGTAAAATTTTGGTCGGACATAACCTGAAATAAAAGGTTGACTTTGACTATCTGTTTATTTGTTTGTTTATTTGTTTATCAAATTTTCGGATGATCGTAGCCGAGGGAGACTAGCGAATAGGTCCCTTACAAGCTAGGTCTCCAACAACTGGGACAGTTGGAAGTCGATTTTGCTGAGGGAGGAAAACCAGAGTGCCCAGAGAACAACCCTTGGAGACAGATTGAGATCGACAAATCTCAGCCCACGTGCGGAGCCCGGGAGTCGATCCCAGGCCACTCACCCACCCACTACTACTTTCTACTTACCTCTTCGTTTTTTCTTCTATTTTCATACTATTTTTTTCTCCTTTTATTTTGTTCTCGTTCTTACCATCTTATACATAAACATTTTTTTTCTTTTTTTTTCTAATTTGAAACACAGCAAGATTTGAACTACTGACTTTTGGATAGTTTGGATCTGTAGTCCCACTTCAACTCCACTTGACAAAACATACTAGTTTGAAAAAACAAACTCTTTTGAAAAAAGCAAAGAGGTCCAATGTATACGTAGAAAAAATCAAACCAGTTTGAAAAACATGAATTGGTTTGAAAAAAATTAACTGGTTTAAAAAAAAGTTGAACCAAAAAAAAAATTTGAACCACAACATATACACTTTAAATTTATAGTAAGAACAAATGAAAGCGTTCAATGATCTTTGTTAGACAGAAATTAAACATTGAAATTAAACTAAGAACCAATTAGGTTGCCTGATTTGGTAAGTTATGAATTATGAAGTAATTCGTGTTCACCACTCCTGTGTACTTTTAGTCACGATCCACCTGCAGTAACTCAAAACATTCTGGTTACATTTCAGACAGTTCTGTTTGTTATCACTATGAATTCTGAATTGTGCTTTTCTACTTTGTCGTAGGTGTTTTCAGAAATCGCCACCCAGGTCCGATCACTGGTTCTTACCTCTGGTACCTTGTCACCGATGAACTCTTTCTCCTCTGAATTGGGAATGGAGTTCCCCATTAAACTTGAAGCCAATCATGTAGTTGGAAGGTCGCAGGTAAAGCTTAAATTAGTGGCTGGTGTTCAAATGCCTAAAATGTACGACAGTGGTTAATTTCATTTTTAAATTGGCTGATTCGTTGGTTTTCTGCAGGTGTGGGTTGGCAGTGTGGGTGCTGGGCCGAGTGGTGCTGCAATCAATGCGTGTTTCAAGTCGTCTGAGGTATTCTACTTGATCTAGAAACTGATATTTACGCCAGAACTGACTGGTTGACAACTCAAAACAATAATTCAGGTTTTGAAGTTTAGATTCTGGATGACTCGAGGAAGTTGCGCAATCTTCGTTATTAAAATCGTTAGTCTCAAATGAAAAGTAATTTATTATCTAACTAATGTAATGTGGTTTTGCATTAGATATCCCAAATTGCAGTCTTTAAGGAAGCATGTTTTTGATATACGGCTGCCTTTATTATGAGTAATAGATATTGTACAAATATATCTTCCTGATCTCTAACGTACGAAAAAGGATAATAATCGTCTTATCGATAAAATGTTTTTTTTTTCAAAATGCTAAAGAATATTATGTTTTATTATTTGCTTAACAGACGTTTAACTTTCAAGATGAAGTTGGAAATCTCCTTTTGGAAGTTTGCAAGGTAAAAAAAGAAACTTGCTTACCACAATTCATGTAGGCAGTATTCGATCATATTACGTAAAAAATGCAGGTTATTTTTTAGTCCCTTTTTTAGATGGGTTTTGCTTCGAGGTTCAGCTCTCCTGGCTTGCTTTGAGATTTTATTCTGTGTTTTGAAATAACGAAGCTGTTGTTGAAAACGATGTTGTTGAAAATGATGCTTAGCTCCAAAATTGTTTTTGTGTTATGTTAAACTACATCTTTTTGGTATTGCAGAACTGCCACGGTCCATTTTTTCACGAACTATAAGCCTGTTGTAAAATGATTGTAAATACTAACCAAGCATAGTTTTATAGAAATGAAATAATATCCCCACTTTATATATGTGCTAAACCTTCTAGCAATAATACAGTGCAAACGTTGTTGACTTGCCTTTTTTTAAAATAATCTTTTCAAAATGGAGTAATCTTTCGGTCTCTTATACACTGTGGTTTATCCCAGAAAGTTAGATAGCTTCCTTCTGAGAAGGGGAAGGCGATCCATTGTCTATCCCAAACGTATCTCGTGTATCGTCAGTACTTCTACTGCGCATAAAAAACATCATATACAAATATTCTAACAAACAATATGCTCTACTTGTTGAACTATTTCAGGTTATCCCTCATGGTGTGCTCTGTTTCTTCCCTTCATACAAGATGTTAGAAAAGCTCAGCCAGCGATGGCAGGTTTGTTAATTCTACTGGCTACATGATAAGTAAGCAGTCTCACAGAGTTAAGATAATTCCTAGAAATTAACAATATTTCTGGGAAATCATTTGATCTATGCTTTTCGCACTGGTAGTCCATCCATTTTTTCGAACAGGAATATTTTAAAACTTAAAAAGTTTATGGATTAGTTCTAGTGCATCGTTTGTCAACTTGTCAACTTGCATACAAGTTTCGAAATTATTAAGATTTTTTGACATTAAAAGGTCTGGAAAATGAGGGATTTCTGATTAAAATTTTGTGAACCGCCGTGAAAGTGTCTAAAAGTGGAGTTTAGTTCAGTTAAAGCCTTTATCTTGTGAAGCTTTGGGTTTGTGTAATTTTGGTTTCCTTTTTTTTGGAATAAAAATATTTTTGGAAATAACAATCTCTCTCTAACAAATATTACTTCCTTTCTCTCCAGTCAACGCGTCTGTGGTCTGAGTTAGAGAAGAGAAAAGTGATAGTTTCTGAACCACGTAGCGGAGACAAAGAAGGTATATTTTATTACTGTTAAGATGCTTCTGAAAATTGTTACAACACTTTAGATAATTCTAGCTATAGGTTAAAAATGTTGACCACTGCTTATGGTAAAGTAAGGGGCTGATGTTTTGAACATAACCCTTCAGCAATGCAACTCCTACTAGTTTGCGACCTTTGGTTGCCTATATACAGCATTTTTAGCTATGCTAGCTAAAACTTAACCATTTTTCATAGCAAAAGCAAATCGACGTCCTCACAAACATCTATTGCTTAACACAGTCGTGGTTTGGACCTAAAATCATCGAGGAGGCAATTATGTAAACCACTCTGACTTAACTGAACTAAGGTTTGGTTATTTTTTGAGCCTTCAAAATCACTTTGCGATACTTAGATATTCTCGTTTCATAAAATCTTATAATTAAGGTGTTATTTTGCAAGTGGTCTTGAAATGGTATTGAAAGAATACAAACCGACGGTAGTTTGTTTCTTCAAATCTGGGAGGTTAATGATGCAGTTTTTGATCGCAGAATAAAAAAATACCAGTTTAACCTGACATTTGATTGCAGTTATTGTTAACTCAAAAAACATGAAATGGATAAGCTTGCAAGCAGTTTGCTTAAAATCATATATCTTTACTCAAATACATTTTTTATAGAATTTGATGAAATTATGCAGCAGTTTTATCAAGCAATAGAGAACAGTGAAAGTAATCAAGGTAAGACAAAACTTAAGTCATTCCTTTGATAAGTAGTGACTATAAAGTCGAAAATGCCTGAACCGTCCACATTTACAACCCACCCAACATTGAAAAAGCATTTATAGTTATTAGTTGTTATTCCGTGCTCGTACCATGGGAGCATTCAACAAAGGTTTTGGCGAGTTAGTCCATAAACATACTAGAACCCTCTAAAGCTTTTAATCTGATTGTCTGGAGGGTTTAGCACAAAAGAACAGTGCACTTTCTGTAATGAATCTGATGAAGCAACAGAACATTTAGTGCTCAATTGTTCCTATCCTATGCTATTCTGGAAAGAGGTTTACAATGGCGAAACACTTTTCAAATAAATATCGAATTGTAAGCGAATCTACGATTCCATTTAGTAATCTTGATAATGAAAACTTCAAACTAATCAATCATTTAATGTTAATCGGAAAGCAAGTCATATACACTTGCTGAGCAATGAAAATAAAACCCAATCTTCCTATTTTCTCAGCAAAGTTTCAAAACATATCACCTATAGAATTAAATATAGCAAAAAGTAGAGGAACTTTATTATTATAAATGGAATAATCTATTTTCGTGGCTGCAGTCTTAAAACTCCTATTTCTACAATAGTCGGCAAAAATGGACCAAATCTAGAACTGTATCAATTTCAAACATCACATAATCGCTGTACTCCGTCTGCTGTTTGTATGCACCATTTTTGTTTGTCCGTTTTGAAGTGTTTTTTTTTTATCAGATAAAACAGATTATTTCAAAAATTATTAATAGAAATTAAAAAGAAGTAAAAAATGTTTGCATATTCTGTTTATAGATTCTGACTATGAAGACGAGCTTCTCACAGGAGGGTTATTCTTGGCTGTATGTCGTGGAAAGGTCAGCGAGGGACTTGATTTCGCTGATAACAATGCTAGAGCCGTTGTAACGGTAAGACGGATCTCATATGTTAATGTTGGCGCTTGGCATTCCTGTTGTCTGTGTAGTTTTGTTCAAAATCAAAATATTTTTGTAATCTGGAATTTGGGTTGTTTGGCGTGAAATGCAAGCTATGACACAAATCCAAAATAAACGTTTCCTGTATCCAGTTTGCTAGTTTATAAAAGAGTGAATCATAGTGATTACTACTCCTGAAATTCCTAGAAATCTTCTGGAATGTTGAAATTTTCTTCAACTTCTGGGAAAACAGATAATTTTCATATACTCCTGACAAATACCTGGAGAATTTTTTATCTTCAGTCAGTGAGCACCCGAAGAACTATCTAGACTACTCTTTCTCACTGTTACGTGGATGTAATGCCTGGACAAAGCTGATTGATACAGGTTTGTCAATAGCTGTTACGTGGATGTAATGCCTGGACAAGGCTGATTGATACAGGGTGGTCAATAGCTGTTACGTGGATGTAATGCCTGGACAAGGCTGATTGATACAGGATTGTCAATAGCTGTTACGTGGATGTAATGCCTGGACAAGGCTGACTGATACAGGGTTGTCAATAGCTGTTACGTGGATGTAATGCCTGGACAAGGCTGATTGATACAGGGTTGTCAATAGCTGTTACGTGGATGTAATGCCTGGACAAGGCTGATTGATACAGGGTTGTCAATATGCGCCGGCGACCGTCGATATCGCCCGCTACTTGAAGGTTTTTGAATTAAGCGGGGGAAAAGCGTTCATTAGAAAAACGATTTAAGAACAAAATAGACAAAATAAAGGTGCCGTCTACCTTCAGAATATCTCCGCCAACTTCAAATTTTGTGGACAATCCTGCTGTTACTGGATTGGTCAGATTGCACTCAGGTTGGTGTATAGTTACACAAAACTGTCTAGTATTTCTACTGTTTCACGGATATATTATGTCTGAAAAAGGTTAACTCGTTCTAGGATTCTCAGACTGCTTTCAGAATGGTGAATAATTATGAACGTTTTTTCTCCGGGTATTCCGGTTTTCCTCCCTCTGCAAATTCCAATTTCACGCCAAGATCTGAGCCGTCGAGCAATTAAACATTAGCCTCTGGTTAGGGAGAATGGGCAACCACTTCCTTCGCAATTGACGTTAGATAAAGTATTTATTTATTTATTTATTTATTTATTTATTTATTTATTTATTTATTTATTTATGAAAGGAAAGGAAAGGAAAGGAAAGGTTTATTGAGTTGCTAAATGCATCAATATATCAGATGCTCCAACTGTAGTAGGATATACTTGATATCATTTTGTTTTTTCCAATTAGAATTTGAGTTAGGGTCCTGAAAAAAATATATACCCTTGAAAACTCTCGGAATTTTGTTATCATCATGGTGAATGCATTAACGAAAATCGAGAATCCTGTCAAGGGAAACTAATATCCTGTTAAAGGAAACAGGTATACTATAATGGGAAATAGGTCTCCTTTAAAGGGAAACAGGTATACCATAATGGGAAACAGGTATCCTTTAAAGGGAAACAGGCATTTTATAAAGGGAAACAGGCATTTTATATAGGAAAACAGGCATTTTATAAAGGGAAACAGGCATTTTATAAAGGAAAACAGGCGTTTTATAAAGGAAAACAGGCATTTTATAAAGGGAAACAAGTAAACTATAATAGAAATCATGAATTCGCTAAAGGGAAACCGGTATACTATATTGGAAAGTATCTTTTAAAGGGAAACAGCCTTTAAAGAGAAACAGGTATTCTGTAAAGGGAAGCAGGTAAACTATAATGGGAATAGGTATCCTGTCAAGGGAAGCAGGTATTTTATAAAAGGAATCAGGTATCCTTTAAAGTTAAACAGGTATACTATATTGGGAAACAAGTATCTTTTAAAGGGAAACAGCCTTTAAAATGAATCAGGTATTCTGTAAAGGGAAACAGGTATTCTTTAAAGGGAATCAGTTAAACAATGTTGGGAAACAGGTATCCTTCAAGAGAATCAGGTATTCTATAAAGGAAACCAGATATGCTTTAATGAGAAACAGGTATACTATAGTGGGAAACAGGTATCTTTTAAAGGCAAACAGCCATTAAAGAGAAATATGTATTCTATAAAGGAAACAGATATCCTCTCAAGGGATTCCAAAATCTAATCAGCAGAATCCAAAATCCAGTGAAGGGATTCTTTTAATCACGTTAACTTATAATTCATCGATCAAACAATTTTCTGATATCTATTGCAGGGTGTCAAGTTCCTATTTTTTCCTACTTTTTCCTATTTTTTGAGCCTATTCCTATTTTCTCCTATTTTTCCCAGAAAACCTCCTATTTTTCCTATTTTTTGGCTCTGTCTGACGCAGGAATGAGCTGATGAACAAACTCTGAATACGTGCCGTCGTAAATTGCTTGAGATCTTTGCAAATCTGTTGATGTTCATTTATCTTGTAACTGCTGGTAATCAAGGCGATCGTTGACCTTTTCGATAATGTTGTTCATATCCACAACAGGGTAAGTGTTTAATTCATTCTTTGAATTATTATATTAAAGCACACTCATTGAAAGTTACCAAACTTTGTTACGCAGACTGTTGGCTGAGGGTGCAATCTTAAAATGGTTGTACTTGCCACTGCTGCGAATATTCCTTTGTTAATTAATAATAATATGAATACTGTATTTAGAAACTAAAATGTTGGGTGCACTATAGTTGAATGAAATGATATCAACAATTAAAATGCTCAAGCTGAAACTGTACATGATCTAATAGAACTTTGTTTTCTTACAGTAATGACAAGTAAATGACCAAGATCTATTACCAAAATGCCTGGAGGAAGAACAAAATTTAGCAATTCTTGGCTTTCTACCATTGATGCAAATGGTCAAAGACTCAGTACTTGGTGCCGTAAGGGTACAGATGATTTCCTTGCATACTGTAGGTTTTGCGATTGTCAAGTTCGATGCGATAACGCTGGAAAGTCACAGTTATTGCAACATGCTAAGAAAGCCAAGCATGTGCAAGGAGTCAAGCCCTTTCTTGATAGCTCCCAAGGCAAGTTATTCGCACAAAGTCAACCTCAAGCACCTGCCAATGAATCCAGCCCTGATTATTTGACAGGACCTGGAAGACAGTTGTCAATCATCAATTACAGGTCCGCAACCTTACATTCAGAAGTAATTTGGTTAGCGAAAGTTTCATCCTGTAATTACAGTTTTAGATCAGTAGACAAATCTGGGGACACTTTCAGAGCAATGTTTCCTGACAGTAAGGTTGCTGCTGATTTTTCAATGAGCAGGACACGCGCATCATATATTATTGGAGAGGGTCTTGGTCCTCATTTCACTCAGGTAATATTTCAAATTTGATCTCTATTCTTGCTAATTTGCACTTGTATCATGTGATAACACTTGCTGCAATTATTACGTCACAAATTTAGGTGCTTATAGATGATGTGAAGAAATCAGATATACCATATTGTCTTCACTTTGACGAGACAACAACATCTCAAGTGAAGAAGCAGATGGACCTAACCCCTTCGATACTGGTCGCCAACCCATAATGAAGTATGGGTTCACTTCTATTCATCGCTGTTCTTTGGTCATGCAGAAGGAGCAAGAGTAGCAGATTGTATTTATGAGGTGATGAAGAAAGATGATTTGCCTGTGCAAAATCTCTGCACTTTGATAAGAGATGGCCCCAACGTTAACAAAACCATTTTCAGGAACCTTGAAGAAGCAATTAAGGCCGATTATCCAAATTTCGGTGGTTTTGTTGATCTGGGGAGCTGCATTCTTCACCAGGTACATAATGGTTTTGCCAAAGGAATGGAGGAATATGGACAAGACATTGCACAACTTTGTACAGACATCCACTCCATATTCCAACACAGTGCAGCTCGAAGAGAGGATTACGAAGAATTGCAATGTTCAATGGGGGTGGATGTGCACAAGTTTCAGGAGCACACGGAAGTAAGGTGGCTTTCATTAGGCCCTGCTGTGCGATGGATTCTTGAACAGTGGGACTGTATATGCCAATTTATCAAGGATTTGGGAAAAGACGGCAAGTCAGCCCCAAAGAGCATCGCATACAAGAGAGCGGGGGCTGTCTTTCTGTCTATTCGGTCATTCTTTACCACGTCTGTCTCATACTTACGGGGCCACCTTCCTCTGCAGAATGCTCTTTTAAAGGCGTTGGGGTGTTTGAACCCACTCAAGAGAACAAAGACGGCCCGTGGCAAGTCCATCACAAGGCTTGCCAAGAAGCCTCAGCCAGGACTGGACACAAGTCTTATCCAAGATGAATGGAGGGTGTACTATGTTGATGAAGATGTTTCATTATTGGATGCCAACCAATGGGTTGACCACTTTGGCATTGCGTATTTTCGCTGAAGTCTGCTGATGGATCTCCTCGATTTTCAGTTATCCCAGCAGTGGTTAAGTCTGGACTTATACTTGCACAGATGAATGCGGAATCTGAAAGAAGTCTATCCATCGATGCACGATTTTTATCAGAGGAAAGGTCGCACCTTGGTTAAAAAACCATTGTGGGACTAAGAGCAGTAAAGGGTGCAGTAAAGGATGCAGTAAGGTTCTCTGATCCAAAACAGCATCGACCAGAGAAGATAGCCATGTCAGATGCTCTTGTTGTTGCTGTAAAATCTGCACATTCTCACGACAAGCATGGCTGAAAGGGCAAAGAAAGATGAAGAAGAAGCCAGACGAAAGGAAGAGCAGAGGAAGATGAACGAATAGACAAGAACCTTAAGAGAAAAAGAGGAAGTCCTCAATGAAAAAGAAAAGGAAGCAATGCAGGAAATGGAAACTGCCAATGAACTGTTAGCTGATGGCACAGCAAAACTTCAACTTGCAGTCACTTCCTCCATCTGTGATACACAAAAAGCTAAGGTTGCCTATATCATGATTGAAACTGCTAAAGTTAATCAAGAAAGAGCCAGAAAGAAGTTAGATGCTGTAAGAGAGAAGCAGAGGGAAATTTTAAAGAAACAGCATCGTTTACTGGACAGAGCGCTTCCATCAACTCCATCTAAGAAAAAGAAGAAGAAATCCTGACTTAAAGATCGTCAAACTAAAGGAAGGAGAAAGAAAGTTGATGGAACGGTCTACAATGAACTTGTTCTGTAGCAGAGTTATGTTCCGTAATTCAAGGCAATTTGTGAAAGGACTGTTCAAAGTTCTTGCTGCCGAACAAGTGTACAAAGTGCTTGCTGTATGCACAGCGAAATTATTTTCTTTATAGTAGACTCCGGTTGTTGTTGTTTTCTTTCGCGGTAGTATTTTATATAGCTGTAAAGCTGAGATCTGAGTAGAGGCAGTAACTGTATCCAGGTCTACCAAAACATCAAGTTCCTTTTTTAATTAGGTTCATTTCAAGTTTTAACATTGACACCAATCTGGATTTGAGAAATGTAGTAAACGAGAGATTAATAAAAGATTGTTAAATTTATAACGTGCAGCATATTGTTTCCACGCCAGATCGATTGTAACACCCAATTATATTTCCTTCGAAATGTTGATGGACTCAAGTTGTGGATTGGGATAGCTGTAGGGGTGTAGGGAGGCTAACTATGTCCATCAAACACCCATTGTAGTTCCTATTTTCTCCTATTTTTTCGTCCTATTTCCTACTTTATTCCTATTTTTTCCGTCCCCAATTTCCTATTTTCCTAAGTTTTTGACTGACCATGCTGCTTGACACCCTGGAGACCTGTAAGCGACAGCAACATCGAACTTAAACCTATCAATTTAAGTTAAGATTATTAGAAATAAAATAATTTGATTGTACGTGGGTTTTGATTGGTCTACAAGTGTGTTTTCATAGCGTTATGAAGCTCGAAAATGATGCGAGCAAGATGACTGGCTGTCTCCAAGTTGTGAGAATTTTGCAGTCTCATGACAGAAATTAAAGTAAACATATACGCCATTCGTGTATCGTCTTTATCTTTGTTGCGGAAAAAATAATGGTTTCATAAAAGAAATAAAACATGCTTTCAGTGCCTTTATAGCTTGGTGAAAACCTCGGAAAAGTTTGTGTGAATTCTCGAGCGGGTGAAAATGACATGCCTCGCTTCATGCATAGACATTATGGAAGCATCTACGCCAATGGCAATCAGACTTTTGGAACACCTTCTTGCAACTTCGGAAATTATTCACCGCCGCCTGGTTAGCCTAGCCTGGTAAGGTGCCAGTCTGTCTATCGTGCGGGAGGCTAGGGTTCGATTCCCAGCCGGACCATCACTCAGAGTCTTAAAATAATGGAGGAGAAAGTGCTGCCTTTGCTCTAACACCTGCAAATGGTTAGACTCGCGTCTTCTCGAATAAGGACGTTAAATCGTAGGCCCTCGGAGACTTCTGTGTTAATGTGTGTGTCTGTCATGTGAAAAGTCTCCGTCCACCTTTGAGTGGTAAAGATGGTGTCCCCAATTAGTAGGCATTTGGCCGGCTAAAGTATATTGACACCTAAATAAAGTTATTACTATT
>JAPEIX020000727.1:0-13177 GCA_026122405.2 Zoanthus sansibaricus
TGACCCGCTACCCTTGACCCGTTACCCTTGACCCGCTACCCTTGACCCGTTACCCTTGACCCGCTACCCTTGACCCGCTACCCTTGACCCGTTACCCTTGACCCTTGACCTGCGTTTTAGACCCGCCGGACGTAGTTAGTTGTGTTCACCGCTACAGACAAGCCGCACCGTCTAAGAAACGTTTCTTGACAGTTTTTTATGTCAAATGGCAGTACATAAACAATCACGTTCCATTACAAACTTTAATGCAACTTAATGGCATAAAACCTTTAGCTACTGTGGTTTAAATGATGGGATTAATTCAAACGCTTAAATTGATATTCGCTGACCTAAGACCTCGACCTGTTGGCTGTTTGCGTTGTAGGAGCTCCAAAACTTCGGGGGTCACCCAGCAGAGTAACCGCTTGCGAAGGAAGCTCTTCAGTTCTGTTTGAAGTCACCATAAAATCGAAAGATCGCTTTCGCCCACAAGATGTCGTTTGGGAACATAGCTCCAAGCGTGTACAGAATGTCTACCCTTACAAGGTTAGATGAACGCCCGGCTCACCTTGCAACCTTTTAAAATTCGCGTTACTAATTTATAGAGAAATTTATGTCAGCTGTTATGGTAAACCACTGGAAATAAAAAGTACTGTACTGAAACATTTGTTATAGATCAGCAATCAAGGTAAAAAACTGGAGATAAAAAAAGTGAACCGGGATACTGCGGGAGTGTACACTGCACGATATACACAGCCATCAGACAAACAGAAAGCTGAAGTCGATATGCAACTACTTATAGATCCAGGTATATTGACTCAAACAGATCATTGTACAAAGGCGGATTTTATTATTATTGTTTTTAATTTTAACTTCTAATTATTATTGCAAAAATCATGCATGATGGGAAGTATTGAAAACCAAACAGAAATTCCCCCTACCCCCCACCCATCCCCCGTTCTGGTCATGGTCCATTCCAAAGGGGTTTCTTCAATGTTTTGTTCATTTTGTGAATTTATACAACCGTGTGAGCTGAATTGGATAGTGTCAATTAGGTCAGCAAACGCTCCCACACGGACATAATTCAGGAATTATTAGTCTTACAACTATCTTTTAAGATACCCTTGCCAATCCCTATCACATTAACGCGTAACATGATTGAAAATCGGGATCTTTTCAGTCTCCCTTTGTAAATAAGGTAACTATCTTTATTTAGCTTCTGAAGTTTTCTGTCTTACAGCCTTAGAGTAGCAGCAATTGACATTAACCATTACCTTAGTTTAGTCTCAAACCCCTCAGCTCAATATATCCTTTTCAAAGTAGGGAATCCTCCATCCATTTCACTTTCTCACAGCAATCTTTTTTATTCACATAATGCGTTAGATGGGAAGGCAAGAAAGATAACTTATACGAACTCGATTCAAACTTGTAAAACGTTGACATCAGCAACCTCTATGTGCAGCATAGGTTTCCAATACTTCAAAGCATTTCATTAGTAGACCATACATTTTTGTAGAATGTCATCCTTTAGAAAACGTGGCCACGGACCCGTGCAAAAACATCGCTAAGCTAAAGCCAACATTGGCGGAGAGATTTTGTAATTTTTGTTTCAATGTTTCGGAACTTCTGTATTCTCGATTAGAAACTGGGAAATTTGTACAGTAATGTGAAAATTTAAACCAAGGCTTTAACAAGAACAAACATTTCATCTTATCGCGTGTTACTTTTACTCACAGATCCTATTATTCTCACACCTCTGTCGCCCTTGAACTGGTACCGAATGGAAGGTGAAGATGTTCTAATGAAGTTGGCATTCGAAGGGACCAATCAGAAAGTCGCGTGGACCCACAACAATGTCCCAGTGGTGAACACAAAGTTCGTCCATATTCGTCAGAATTCTTTAGAACTAAAGTCACTCACAAAGACGATGAACGGAACCTGGGTCGCTACAGTAACAAGAAAGAATTGCAAACCATCTCTAAAATTTCATGTTTTTTTAATCAGTAAGTCCAGTGAAGTGTTAGAAACGCCTTTCTTACATCCAATCTATAATTACTTTGCAACTACGCGTTTGCAGTTTTAACCCAAATTAGAATTTATGCATTTTAACAAGTTACTACAAGAGAAATCTAACGAATATAAAAGGCCTTCAATAGAAACATTTGACTCCCACAGCATAGTCAGAAGTTAATCCCTCACCAAAGGTATTACTTTGTTGCAGTGGGACAGTTGCTTTTACCAGGAATACTAAACAAGGTGTTTATACCATATTATAATATAGATAGGACCTTGCGTGCGCTCTGATTGGTCAAAAATCCATGACTACACTACGGGCATTTAAAAACTGCGGCTCGTGTTTTCTACATTTCCCTCGTGCTCTCAAATGCCCGTCGTGTTTTATCACAATGTACTACACGGCTTAGGTTTCTTTATTCGTTAAATAAATAATGGGATATTTCTACCAAATACGACTGCATGCAGTTCATGCTCTTACCTAAACAGTTTTCAAGTTTTTGTATCTATGGAGCAATGCACTATAATCTTAATGCTCATGTGACACCTTTTGATTTGCTTCGTTATTTAACCTTGCAGATGCCTCGAAAGTGTTCTTTCAAGCTCCAGAACTGAAGGTGTTTGCTCACACAACCGCTAAGGTGATGGTCAACATATCAGGGGGAAATCCTCCACCAAGTTTAAGAGATATTAGATGGGAGAAAGGATTCATTGTCAACAATCTATACAACACTTTCAACTGGTCTAGGTATGCAATACAAAATAAGGTTTTATAGTTTTGGTATTGAAAGCATTAAAAAAATGTCGTATATGCTATCAAAAATCTCCGACACCGTTTTGTAGCTCAAGTTGAATTATTTTTTAATGATTAAAAATAATTTCAAATATTAAAATGCCGCTTAGTTGGAACTCCACAAAGGAAAATTATTCAGTCTCACTCAACGGCGTCGTCCTTGCCTACAAACAAAAATTAGAAAAAGCAATGTATACTATTATTTAGAGGATTTTGTAGCCTTTCCAATTATGTATAGTTTAAGGGTGTGTGAGGCAAAAAATGGAGATATACTGAAACAGCGCGAAAAGTGTACCGTGACCATGAGTTTTTGCACCTCCAGTTTCACCTACCCCATCTGAAAAAGATGGGGTAGAAAGACTAAAACACAGTCTTCGCTTGTGTTTCTGCGAGCACAACACTTTATTGCACACAAGAAGCTACATTTTTTATCTCTGTCATCATCCTTCGACAGGATCATCTTGTAAAGCTTATGGAGTTTGTGTTAGGAAACGCAGGCTGTAAGTTAACAAAGTGGACGATTGAACTAAACATACTGCAGCTTTTTCTCGCATTACTGCTTTACAACCGATTAGTAAACCCAGTAATAACCGCTGTCGTGTTTCCTGATATGTTCCGTTTATAAAACGTTTGCGAGATATATTGTGTTTTGTCCGAGCATTTTTTACCTCTTTACATAGAAATATTGTTAAATCATCTACTCGAGGCAATGATCTTAAAACGTTAACAAATCATGTGCTTTAACTGATGCGTAATTCTAACTGTGACCCTAGAGTGAGTTACACTTATTTTAATTTGAGTTTGAGTGTTTTTTGTGAGCAATACGCTTCCGAAATTGAAACCAGATCATGTCGCTGTGCTGTTTAGTACCAGCTATTGAAAAACTACATGATGGTAGCAGTCCATTCGAACTATTTGTATCCTTTACATTTTACTGAGGCAGTTTCTTATTTTCAAACAAAATTGTTTTTCACACACTTTCAATAGACAAAAAAGGTCAAGTTTTATTGGTTGAATTTGCTTAAAATTCACTCCTCTCATGCAGTATGAAGATATACCATTATATGACCACTGTAACAGACGAAAAATGATAGACATGCTCTATTTTCTCACTTTAGAATCAATGACGTAACAGATGCTAGGTTGAGCATTACCGATGATGGTAGGACGCTTAACATCAAGCATGTCAATTACACGGACGCGGGTATATACCGTGTGACCGTAGATAACAGGAGGGCCTCACCAAGCAGTACTGTGGAACTAGTGGTTTTGGGTAGGATTGCAAACTATGAAGTGATGTTTATCAGTCGTGTTTTTTTTTAATTGGGAGTGATACTTTTATACCTTTTTGTTCAATTGACGATCTTAAACATATCTAAAGAAGGAAATAGCTGTTCTTGCAAACTAACTGATTTTTAGTCTTGTAATATGAGGGCCAATTGTCTACGGAGTCTTAATTTTCGATCAGTTATTACGAAAATTTCAAAAGCATACAGATATAAAATTTTACACGAGTTTTCCTCCTTCCTCACAGACGAAGAGAATAAAGGGAATGGTTTCAAGGAGAAGATTAAGTGGTTAAACGCCTCAGACTTTGTACCTGAGATGATTTTAAATTGTTACTTTCATTGAATCACTTTCATCTTTGGTTCCTATATAGAGGCTCCCTGTGAAATTCAAAATGTAAACACTCTGAGCGGCCGGTTTTCGAAAACTATTTGAATTGATATTAGGTAATGAAAGTAGAGAATTAGCATCATGTTCAAGCCTTCTCAACAAATTGAAACTCTAAACTACTCCACAGGCAATCCATACATCATGGTTGAACGCAAGAGTTACGCTGTTACTCTTGGTCAGAATGTGAACATCAGTATTGTGGCTCAAGGAAGTCCCGTGCCCAGACCTGATCAAATTAAATGGTCCAGATTCAATAGCAGTGTACTGAGAGTAGGAGGTCATTATGACCTCGATGATCGCAACAGCACCTTGTTCATCTACAACATTACACGACGACAACTGGGTCTTTATCAGGTGGAAGTGACAACCGTTAAAGGCACAACGTCTGTCGTTCTAGCTGTCCAGGAATCCATCGTCAAGGACAGGGAAGGAAGTAAGCATTTCAATTGTACAATTGTTTATAACCAATCAAAGTATACTTCAAACTTGTAATTTTAATCATGTAATAGGTTAGAGTCTGAGGTAAAAGTTTAGGATTGTTTTAGCTCTCTGTTTATAAAAAAAGTTGTATTTAAGAGACAAGGTTGTTAGAATTCGCCATGTTCATTTCAAGCTATTGGCGTTGTTACTTTTCATAGTGAATGTGAACCAGTAAAATGCGGTCTCAGACTTGTCTTATGGTATTTCATAGTGAATGTGAACCAGTAAAATGTGGTCTCAGACTTGTCTTATGGTATTTCATAGTGAATGTGAACCAGTAAAATGCGGTCTCAGACTTTTTCTTATGGTATTTCATTCATCTGAAACATTTCTAAAACTACAAGTTAGTCAGTGGGTTGTCCATCGTGTAGGCCACGCATTCGTTTTCATTTTTGTTTCCGTACTATTCTTGCACTCTAATTTGGTAGAAGCTCTATTTGACACGACGCTTCACATGAAAAGAAACAACTCTTGGTTATATAGCCTTTACCCCTCTACAATAATACTCTAAAATCTCTATACTCTAAAATGTCATCAATTATTTCTTTTTTTTCTTTAAACTATTTTAGTTTTGGATATCTTGATCATTGGAGTGCCTGTGTTTGTTTGGGCGGCGTCCGTTGGAGGGCTCATCGTCATAGTCTTAAGTGTACTTTTTATCTGGCGCTGTGTATTTGTTCCGTCACGTGATTCTACCAAGGCGTTCTCAAAATTCAAGAAGAAAAATGTGAGCAAGACAAAGTCTGGACAAACCGTAACACCGCTGGTCAAGCGCTGGCCCCCTGACAAATAAGAGAATTCAATACATATGTTTTATTAATTTATGACTATGAATTAAATGCCTGCGTATTTTAAACCTACTGGTTATCTTCAAAAATATTCTATGAATTATATGTGTATAAGTTTAATTTTACAGTAGATTTAAATATTTATTATTCACACAATCGAAGTAATGTAAACCAAAGGAAGAACGTAAAATAAAAACAAGACAGAAAGTTAAATTGTAAATTTAAAAGGTTTTTTATTATTATTTTGTAAAATTAAAGTAGTTATTATATATTTTGTTTCTTTATTTTGGGATCGGGGACGCGTAGCTCGAGAGGTGCATGTTTCAGTTTCCACTCAAAGGTGATTGGCCTGCATGGTTTATGATAACGTAATATATAGAGAGAGCAATAATATTTATATACTCTTACAAGCTTAGACAGAAAGGAATTTTTTTTTCATTGAAGGGTTTTTTATCTGATGTATGTATTTTTTAGGCTATTCTCCTTATATTTTGCAAGTGCAGTGAAACCTCGATTTCATTATTGTCCATTTCCTCAATATAACGAAGTGAATTTTTCAGCCCCGCTAAATTCATAGCCGTAAGGGAAAGAAACTCGATTTAACGAAACATTGAACTACTTACTGAAAATAGCCAAAAAATATTACTATAACTACTAATTTAAGACGCCAATCTTAGAGAAACTTGGAAACTTCTAAATACAATAATTAATAATAAAGGAACTAAAACGAAGTTACCTTCAGTTTGATTGATGGGAACAAAGAAATTCTAATCCTTATGAAATTGCAAATAAGTTTTGTAATTTTTTCACTACTGCACAATCTAATCTTGCTAATCTTATTACCTGCTCCTAATATTTCACGTAACAATCCTCTTACTAATAGAGTATTGTATGTAGTCTATTTTTATTTATCCTGTTGCTTACAAAGAAGTCAAATTGGTAAAAATTATACCAGTTTATAAAAGCGAATCTCATTCTAGCTTTACTAATTATTGTCCTATTTCAATATTGCCTGCATTTTCTAAATTTTTTGAAAAGTTATGTTTGAAAGACTTGTTGACTTCTTAGACAAGCACAAGATATTTTACGAACACCAATACGGTTTTAGGCAAAAATACTCAACTAGTTTAGAATTATACAATTTGTTCATCAAATATCTAAGGCAATTGACAACAAAGAATCGAGTGCTGGCGTCTTTCTAGATTTATCAAACCTTCGATATTGTTAACCATATTATCCTTTTGAGTAAATTAGAACATTACGGAATAAGAGGTACTGCTCTTGATTGGATTAAGAATTATCTTCATAATCGTAAACAATTTGTTGAATATATACTCAGCGTATTTGGATGTGAACCCTGGCTTGTATTGCATAATTGTTTCAATTACAGATCTGCTGTTTTTCATTCTGACAACACTTTTAACTGTTGAGCCAGTTATCCTTCCAGCTCTGTGGAGCATCCAGGCAGTGTTTGCACTCTGATCTTTTGTTTGCCTGTATAGATTGTCATAGGATTTTTGATAATTTCTTAAGCAGTATTCATCATAGAGCTTCTTACCATACTTTATCAACTTGTCATCTTTCATGTTGATTGCTGTTGGGTCGAAAAGGCTTGTTAAAGGCTCTGGTAGTATACTAGGATCAGTTTCTATATCTGTGTCTGTATCACTGTCACACTGTGTGCTTGTATGGTGATATTTTTCAACTTGATATTCGGTATCTGTAATATCGTATAATGGTAAACTTGTAAAAACAGCAGCCTTTGGGTATATGCTATGTAGTTTCTTTAACATAAGGATCGTAATACCATCATCCCCGACTGTTAGATCCATATAGCTACAGCTTCTTGGTTCTGCAGTCTTCTTTTGATCTTTAGGCAAAGTCTTTTTTCTTGGTCGGCTGAAATCAATAGCTGAGAGGGGTGCAGGTAAGACATGTGTTCTTGATGCTTTCCATGCACACAACTGGCTTGTAGATGCTGTTGCTTGATTGAGATGGAAATGTGCTGCAGCTTCTAGTTTAAACAGGAGGGCTGCTATGTGACTGCAAGCTGATCCCAATCCTGCCATACATGTACAATGTCCTGTCAAAACCCAACCATGTGCCTTGTTCAAGCAAACCCAGACTTTGTACATTGCTGTTTTTTGACCTTGTCGTTGACTAGGTAGCACCTAAAAACGAAATTGTAGAAATTGTAGCAATTTAGTTTACCATAATATAAAGGCATTTACAAATAATAAGAACAAGGTACTTTGACCTTTCAAATACAATTTCTCAACTTATATCAGCTTAAGGTAATACCTACTTAATTATCTGAGACAAAAATTACGGGAGTTTGGGGATTTTGGCCTCCAAAGTTTAATCGGAAATTTACCCCATCTTACCAGCCAACCAGTATCCTCAGTTTTCTCTGTAGCTAATCATTCTTGGCAAAGTATGTTGCTGCTTCCAAAAAAAAATTCAACAAACGCAAAGCTGGCAAATAGTTTCACAATGAAATGTTCTAGCTATGTACGGAAATTAACATTTAAATTGAAAACTTACCTCAGACTTAATGAAACAAAATTCTGAATCGTCTGATATTTTATTATAAGAGCAGTCTTGAACGTGTCCACAAACAAAGTAATCAAAAGCTTCCAGCGATTTGTAGGCTTTCATTGACTCTTTAGTAAAACTGCTCGGCGTATCCAGCAAGTATTCGGTGACATCTCGCCAAGATATCTCTGGTAAATGGGTTATATCGTCACTCCAGTCTGCACTCTCAAGAGTGAATGGGTCAGGTAGTTGCATCCCATTTCTGAGAGTCAGCTTTGCTGTATAGTTCTTTTTTTCAGCCACATCTAACTTCTCAAAGTATTCTGAAGTCATTTTCGTTTCGATTTCGAAACTTTTCTGCGTCGTCTACAATGAAACACCAAATTATAATTATAAAGCGACATGGAAACTTTTGAAAGGAACTGGTTCTCGGGGCTTTGACCGCGACTGCCATTAATTTTGTTTTGCCGCACAGGATGCGCGCGCATATTTTTTACTTTTCATGCTTACGTCACGCGGCAAGGGGTCTATAAGTAGTAAATTTCCGTTTTTCTAATTTTGATAATGAAAAAATGTCTGCTGAACTGACTTGGCTATTATTAAGTAGATGACATGAAGGTTTTGCCAGCCATTTTGACGAAAAGGTAAACTGGCAGAAATTAACAGCGTTTGCATGGACATCCAGTATCAACTGATGTTGATAATACTGTGATTTTAAAAAGTTATGAATTAGAAACGTTAGACTGAAAAATTAAATGCTAAAATTCAAGGCCTTTAGCCGCACTAGAAAACGTTAAAAACTGGTTTTGAATTTCCATATAATTCCGTGTAATGCAATGCAACAAAACTGTACAGTTTCGTGTGGCATTTTACAGAGAAATCTATGGTAAAATCGAAATTCAAAATACGTTTGGAAACATTCTAGTTCGATTGCAGGCCTAAAATTTTGGCATTAAAATTCCCGGTCAAAAGTTTGAAGTTTCTAATTTATATTAACTTTTTTAAAACTAGAATATTATTAACATTTAACATTGGATTTCAATACAAACGCTGTTAATTTCAGCCAGTTTCCCTACTTCGGTATTGCTGTATAACTTAAAACGCGCAGGTACTAGATATATTTGTAAATGTGAATAAAAATTCAGTTGGAATATGCTGCCGTGTACACATACCTTGGCAATTCTACTTTACCGCCAATTTGCTCTCTCTGTTCGTCCCAACATAGTTCACAATAAGCAACATGTTTTCCTGCTCCCCAACCAGGCACATTTTCTTCATTTAGTAGTTCGTACTTCGCACATCTGTTGCAGATTGGCTGGTCACAAGTAATGCAATACTTTGTGGCACTAATACACGCCATACAGCAATCATCATTGTCAGAGAAGTTTTGATTTAGTTGTTCCTGGAAGGCTGCCATCTCGAATTTGCCGCGTTTTTCCCGCTTCAAAATATTTATTTGCGCATGCTCTCAAATACCGAAAGCTCAAAACGAGGGTAGAATGTATATTATCCTAAATATTACTAATTTATGAATTTGGTTAGGCACATGTGAAGATTTTCGTTTTACCCAGAGTTGAACCTAAGTCGTTATTCCCGACATATCGAGTCGAAAGGTCGACTGAGGTCGATCCTAATATAAAACATCGATCTTAACTGAGTCTAACGTCGAACTTCACATGTACTGAATTCTCTGTGAAGTTAGACGTTTGGCCTGGGCCTTGGCTTTCGCAAGTACTCTTCCTTATGTTTTGTTTTAGTAAGGAATTAGGTATGAAATTTATATTTAAAAAACCTACCAGTAAAATTACCTCACATAAAATTGTAAGAACTAATTTTTAAAAGTAAAAAAAGAACATTTTTTCTAGCCGGGTAGGGAAAAGCTTGTAATTTGATATCACGTGACAAAAGAACCAAATTGAGGCTGCATCCCAACGGTCATTCCCTTTGTCAAGAACGCTGTGTGAGAGTTAGGTTGTATTTTGTTCTCTGCAATTTTATACGTTATACACTTCAGTATCGTACTTTATTATTAGATACAGCAGGAGATAACAATTCACAATGCATATCTTTATCCCTGGTAATATTTTCTAGAATCAAGTTTCATTGTTTCTAAAGTTAAGGACCACAATAGCCTCCTGTTGGATTCTTATTATCGAGTACAACGCGCCTCACTCCGTGAAAAATTCCAAAGCTTACAATCTTTATTACTTTGTATTTTAAAACAAGTTTGTTTGGATTTCTTGTGCAGCACGTTGCGACATTTTTGTAATGTCTGGCCGGCGTGTGAAAACACTTCAAATACTGGTTGAGTTCTTCTCATATTTCATTTAAACATTGAAGTCACTTCCCTAAGGATTACTGATGAATTCTAAAACAAAGTACTTTGTTAAATTTTTGTTACGATAAGTTTTAGTTACAAATTTCTTTGAATGCCTCGCTATTTGCTCCCGAGGCTGTCAATTATCCTGTTCGCGTTAATTTTTAACAAGGGCACAACTGTAGAAAAATAAGGATTATAACTATAGGATACTGCCAGAGAGCACGCACTATTTTTTAAGCTATCCATGTTGCTTGTACTCTTTGGATTCCTCTTTGAATATAAGCGTTTAGTACCTTATCCGTAACGTCAGAAAGCGGGTTGAATACGAATCTGCTTCATGCGATTGGTCAACCCGGTTCACATAAACTGAAGTTATTCATAACCCTATCTGGTCGCCTGACCAAGCACCTTACTGTTCTTATCTGTGTGAACAGACTTTTAGTTAGTGGCTCCCCCTGTTTTCATAGTGATGGCGTTATCCTCGCCAATCAGACAGTATGACTTCATGTTTACCCAAATTAGAAGCCTTGCACAACTTTTTCAGTTTTGTGCCAAGGCAGAGGGTCGTTCCATCTCTATCTCAGTGCAATCAATTATAATTGCTGTTTTCGGATAAAACTCCTTACACAAGGGGGCATGTGTAGCTTGATAACATCTCTTGGGGGTAACTGTATTAGAACTTCCATTTCACTTCTTAAAAACCTGATCCAAGTTCTAAATAGCTCGGAAACAACAGGGGAAGAAATATTGAAACAATAGGCCAAGTCTCTATTAAAAAGTCCATGTCTACATTTCATAAGTACCAATATAAATTCTTGAAATACGGACAGCTTTCTATGTTTTTCTGGTTTGCTGGTAGCATTTGAATCAAACCTCTTTCTTTGATGGAATCCATATCTTAAATTCCTTACAGGGCTCTCAATTATTTCGAAACAGAATATAAAAGTTTCATAGTCCAAAAACCCAGTAAAAAGTAAAATGTCTTCGGGTTTATCTTTAAACAGATTGATGTCAAATCTAAGATCTTCCATTTTCCTTTTGATGTCTTCGAGCTCTGTGGTCAACCTTTGTATTTCTGCTTCAATCTCTGATGTCTCAAGTCTTTGTAATAACTGACTTCAAATTTTTCTGTAAATTTTTCTGAGTACCAAAATCAACTGCAAGATTTTCCGTTTGGATACCAACATTACTGTGAGACTTTTCTGTAGATAATTCCTCACTGGATATGTCCAGGTTGATCATTAACAGCTTGTCATGATCAGAATCTTTACTCACCTCTACTAGGCTTTCTTTTTATTCGCATTGCTTTGACCTCTAAATTGCTTTTGATCGGTACTTACTTTCTTTAGTTATCTTCGTTTCGGCTTTTCGACTGTCCAGGGAAAGAGAGAAGGGAGATCACGTTTTTTTCCTCCTTCGAAGAGCTGAGAACAAACTCGTGTATTTTGGCTCTCTAACTCCAAGTTGTTGTTTATAAGATGTCTCACGTACTCCTTGCGAGTTGTTGGATTTCTTGGAATTCATGCAGTTGCATGGTCACGTCCCCAACTTCAATTAACCAGCCTAGCAATTAACCGGCCTTGCAATCTATCTGAATAAGCAAAATGTCTTGCAGACGATCCGGTTTCTGACTTTCAAACATTCATTGTATAGCATGGTTTGTTTTAGTTGGGCCAGGAAAGTTAACTACAAAGCAATTTCTCTAAAGTTTCAAAAGCAGCGCCATATTTCTCTTTCTCCATTGGAATGCACCCGGGAAAGATGCTCTTGAAGCAAGAAGCCAAACCAAAGAAAGCGAATATCATTTTTGTAGGTGATTACAACCCTGTTCCTAAATCTCGCAAGACTGTTAAGCAGATGGTCAGAGATTATGAAGACAAACAGAAAAAGGTTTATAACCACGAAAACCATTTTAATGACGACTCTTTTCCAGACTTCGTTATTACAAATGATCCATTTGAAAAAAGAATGAACAAAGTCAATAAAAATAAGAGAGAATTTGACGAACTACCAACCAATATTAGTAATAGGTATGACCTAATGTTCAAACCTGTTTCATTTGAACTGAAAAAGGGTATCGATACTCCCAAAATAAAAGATTTTCCACTGATAAACACATTGAGTGAATTACATAGGCATGAAATTAATACTACAGGAGTTAAGATCGGGGGTAACACGAAATCATTCTTAGATCTATTTACAAAAAGTGTTAAGACAGAGTGAGATTCATGGTGTGAGAGATAAGGTGGCTATGAGTATAATTGTACAAAAAAATACAGGTGAATTAGGGTCAGATTTTGATAAATACAACAATAAATACGAAAACGACCTAAAATATTACCCAATGAATATGACGAGTATGATATCAAATATAAAGGGGTAAGTAAACAGGGCAAATTTAATAAAATAGATGCTTTAGGGGTGCATATAGAATTTCTAGAAAAATACTTACGGACCTTTTACAGACGAAAAGCCTGTTCATACAAGTAAAATGGACACCTATAAATTTGCAATGTATATGTTGTAGTTCATTTTGTTCTTCGGTGCAGTTTGTTCTTGTACTGGCTCAAAATTTTCTGTACTAGTTCAAAA
>JAPEIX020000816.1:0-20197 GCA_026122405.2 Zoanthus sansibaricus
ATTAAGCCGCCGATCAAATTTTGTCTATTCGTTGCAAACCATCAAATTTTTCTAAACTGCTCGGCTAACAGCTTAAAAATACTTCATATAATTGTTCTTCTATTCCTAAATTTTCAAACGATGAAAAGTCAATTTTAGGGTTCAGTTCTCCTTTAAGGACACTTCAGTTAGTTACGGTCAGATCAATGCAAATTCCTAGTTTCAACAACGACTAGGTTTGATACCCAGTCTATGGGCTCTTAAACCTTACAAATCATATCGAGTCCTTCCAGCAGATCATATTCATCTCAATCGACATGGTGGCATTATTAGGAGAGTTCTTGAGCTGTCAATTTCAAGATAGAGTAAACCTATATTTCATATGGCCTTGATCCTCAAACACCTTATTGAAATTACTCATAACTCATTCATAAGTAGAGTCTGGCATTTCACCGGAGCCAATTGGCTCTCATGCAGCAATCTCACCAAATTCCTCTCTTGTGATGTATGTGACTCAATCAATCAAGTCTCTCTTTATAAAGACAAATCTGCTCTATACACCTTTCGATTATCTGGGTTGCGCATGCTTAGTGTCCAGGTTCCTAAGACTTGTATTACGGTTTTGTTAAACATTATAAGTGTACACTCAGTATCATTAGTCCATACGGCAAATATTTGGCAGAAATAACATTGTCCCTGTATCAATGGGTTTAAGTACTGACTTATATATTACCTGGAACTTCCATCCTTTCAAAACCTCGTGTTTCACTTGACCCGGTTGTTAGATGCCTTTGTCAAGTTGTTATTCGAGTGATTCACGTAGTAGCTAGATAATAAATCTGAAAGAAGTTTAAACCAGTTCACATTGTGAACACATCTCTAAAATAATGTAAAAGTATACATAGCATATACCCTTTGGGCAACTTCAGATCAAGCGATATGTCGAAAAAGTGACAGATCATAAAGTTACTACTGATCTACGAAATGTAAAGAAAGCGCAAGAAAATGGCTGTTTATTACAACGTAGAGCGGTTACTAAAGCAGGTAGCTGCTGCCGCTGACCAGTTTGGATATTACTGCCCTAGCCAGTCGAGGAATGTGAGCGGAGGCAGTAACACTCAAATCTTTGGGTTTGGCCAGTGATGGTATTAACCGAGTATTGTTCAGGGTCAAGTGTATTTAACAGTAGTTCTTCTTCAGGCGATTATTCAGAGTTAACTTGGTTTTTTAACTGTTTTATTAACAAACGAGCATTTCTGAACTAAGGGATTAGAACGTCAGCATCCTTTCCTAATTGCTGGCAATATGGTCAATCTCTCATAATTCTCTCATGATTTTGTCCACAATACATACAGTTCGTTCCTATGTCGTTCAGTTTTGCGAATTGCTAACTTTTTGGTACTTACCTTGCTTGGCCTGACAGTGTTTGTTTCTCAGTATACAGTATTGGTTCTTTCTGGAGAGACATTGCCTTAATTTGTATCTCTGTGGCTTCCGCGGCTCGGCACACGTTCGTAAACGTGTCAAAAGTTAAGTCTGACATTTGAAGAAGTTATCTCAGTGCAGTATTATCGAATGATCTACTTACAATTCTGTGGCGGATTAGCTCGTTCATGAGTTAGCCGATATCGTATGTTACGGCAACAAATGCAATGGTGTCAAAGCATTCATTCGCATCTTTAGCGCGGTTATAACGTTATTATAAGCATTTATCATTCATCTAAGATATTGGTATAGTTATTTCATAGTTCCAGAATTCTTCGTTTAGCTTTCGTCCCTAAAACGCGGCTAATTGAGAGTTTCATTGGCCTTTTAGTCTTATACAAAAGATTAATGTCGCAACTCGATATTCATCCGACTATTGCTTTTTCTTCGTGACGAGTTCATTCGCCTTCCAAATTTGTTTTCAATTTCCTTGAAGATCACCTGTTAATTAATACTTTTGAGATTTTTTGGATAAGAGTTGAGGGAAGAGATAGGCTTTGTAAATGTGGTTTTTAAGAGAAACTTGAGTTTGGGGGCTAATTGAGAGTTTCAATTGTGAGGTTTGAAAATCAATTCTGGAGTTAATATTTGATAGAAAATCGCCAAACCGTCCCCTAACGAAAGTTGCATCAGGAGGGACGGTTTGGCGATCATCCTCAAAATTCTTCTAACTCAAATTTTTCTTTCAACTCCTTCACTATCACCAGAATTTAGGGTAGAGAGTCCACTTAATTTAACTCAAAACGACAAAAACTTTAGCAAACAATAAATATTTACCTATAGAACCACCCCTCTGACACCATGTTTGTAGGCTTTAATAATATAAAAAAAATTACACAAAAGCCAAAGAACTGCCATGCATCTTAAATGAAACATCTACTATAAAAAGCTTGAGTGGCAACCGCGCTGACCAGAATTAATGCTACAGTTATGACCGCTAGTAAATAAAACCCTCCTTATCAAAAGAGCAAATCTTACAATATGAATTCTAAACTCTCACTGGGCGTGGTCTGTCCAAGTTACGTAGTAGTGATCAGAAAGATACGGCTCAAGAAATAAATAATTTGCAATAGTTCTCTAGTCGGTCAGGGGAAGACGCTTGCATCTACACTGGAAGTGGAAATGGTCAATCCCGTGTTGCAGTTATGCTCATGATCATGGGGTACTGGCACACTCGCTGATCAGCTACTGCACAATTTCTGAGAGGATATCGGTTGTTCGTCTCAATACCAGCGATCATCATCAAGGTCTACGCACCATCATCAATGCACACGAACGAAGAGATCCTACACTTGAAGGTGTTCAAGCCGCAGCACCTGCTAGACCCAACAAAGGTGCTGCACCGTTAGAAAAAATACGCAGAGAAACTTTTCGAGAAGCCGATAGGCGAAGTGTCTAGCACTGTTGAGCTAACGATGGATCCCGACCAGAGTCTAGAGCGCTGAAAGATTTGAAGTAGAGTATGGCACCTGGTGTTGATTGCATCCCAACAGAGCTGCTGAAGCACAGCAACCATTCTGCTACGTACTGTCGCGCTGGAAAGCTGGCCTGATGATTGGAGGGAATTGAGTTCGTAACTCTGCATAAAGCTGGGTTGACAAAAGAGTGCTCGAACTACAGAACAGTAGCCCTAATAACTTATGCTAGCAAAGTTTTCCTGATTATTAATATTTTCTTAAAAAATTGATAGACACATTTGATAAAGAACAGTTCAATGAGCAGCCTGCGTACCGATGCAGGCAAGGCACAGCAAACATGATAGCAATCTTACAAATTCTGCTGGAGAAGGTGCACGGGTTACAACAGAGTCAGACGTTCGTGATCAATATTCATTAGCTACAGCAAGCGTTCGACCACGCGAGTCATGTCCAGCTGTTCTAAATCATGAAGCAAATGAATTCCATGATCACTTGATTGCCCTTTGAAGGGGTTGTATAAAAAACCGAAAGTGCTTGTATGATGGAATGAATATACGACAGAACCTTTCACTGTGCTAAAAGGCGTCCGCCAAGGGTGCATAGTGTACTGAGAAGCTCATGAGGGAGGCAGATCTTGCAGGCTTCGACGTTCGTGTTGGTGACAGACGCATATTGAAACTTCGCTACGCTAATGATACCGCTTTGCTAGCAGAGAATTATCGCCAATATTCACAATGGATAGTACGAACATTGAGCATGTCGATCGAGACATTCAAGTTCCTGGTCCTGATTAAGAAAAGCAACGATGATTGCTGAGAAAATTCATGTTTGTTGCGAATTGCAATGGCGAGTTATACGGACAGCTGGAAAGATACGAGCATACGGACAGCTATGAAGCTGACGGTAATGAAAGCGTTGGTGTGGACAGTTTCTATGTACGGGACAGAAGCTTGGACTCTCAAGAAGGCGGAAGAGAAGCGAATTTAAACTGCTGAAAGGTATTTTTACAAGACAATGCTGAGTGAGAGCTGGCCAGAAAGGCGTTCCTATCAAAGTATACTAGGATTGCTGGGCATTCAACGAGGCCTACTGGCTGCTGTTCGGAAAAGAAAACTATCGTATTTTGGACGTGTCTGTCGCCGTCCCAAGTAAAAACTGGCAAAGCAAGTGCTGCTTAAGAACCCTGTTGCGTAGTTTCTTAGGGAAACGCTCAATTTGCAGGAAAGGGTGTGGTCGAAAGTTACACCAAATCTTTTAGCCTCCATCACTTGTTCCACCACACTGTCATTAACTGCAATTTTAATTAAGACTATGTTGGAAGAGCTCTGTAACTCTAAGTTTTAGTTGAGTTTAAATCAACATAGACTTAGTTTTACTGGCATTTATCAAGAGCCATAAGATTTAATCAGCCCTGGCAGACACTTCAACGTTAACCGCAAATTGATTTGCGGAGGATTATATGGAGGCAGCGTGGCTCGGTGATCAGAACTGGGGATTTAAATGCGGAAGACCAGGGTTCAAATCCCCGACTCGGACTACCGAATGAATTTGTCCTCGGTGATCCCAGGGACAGATTCACCACGCTTTGTAAATAGCTAACTGGTTTGCCTCCTACCAGTTGGGATTCTTAATTGTGAGAAGAAGGGGGGATTTTAATATGACACTGAAAAGCCCCTTTGGGGAGTTGTCATTAAGTGTTTATGTTTATGTTTATTTAAGTTGCGTTCAACGAGATTTGTACGGAAGAATCAAGACAAAATAAGAATTTATTTGCACCTTTTTTACATTCATTAGCATTCAAATTTAACTAGAAAATTTACTACAATTAGGTGGCTGGACACCCGAAATAGTATATAAAACTAATCTAGTCGGAAGCTCATTTTAAGTTAACATAAATTTTTTAACTAATAAACACTGAAATATGTGCAAAAACCGAAACATGGAATAAAATCATACACTGAAGATGCATATACCCAAAATCTCTAAACCCCGAAATAAAACAAAAAAGAGAGAGAAAAAAAGAAATACATTATATTAAAGAAATTTTAATATGCAAAGTCATAATTTCAATACATATTGAGAAAATTTAGTTGTAGCAATGTTTTAAAAGAACGCAAGCACAAAGATTTCAGCCAGAGATTCGTCAATCTCGTTTCAAACTCTTGCTTGGGCCAGCGTATCTTATATTGAATTTTCCGTAGTTAGTTCGAATTGATGGCACCGAGAAAGTGTATCTAGTTGCCGAGTGCATATTATAGTCATGACTACTGTTAATGGTGAAGAAAAGGGTGTCAAAAACTTGCGGAAGATTACCTTTGGAAAACTAGAACATAAAACATGCGGTATGAAGTATGTGAGGCATTTTAAGAATTTTTAGTTAGGAAAAAAGGGGACATGTTATGCAAAGAGTGTGAGCATCAAATCTAGAAAAGGTTTTGATGCAATTTGTTCTCTTTTGTAGAAATTTAAGCGGTTTGAGATTAGAACTGTATGTATTTCCCCATATCATACAGCTGTATGTGACGAAAAAGGTAAATAAGGGTATAGTACAACTGGACCAATGTTTTCATGTCAACAAAATGTCTAAGTTTGCTTAATATAATCCTATACTTCATGTAAGTATTTTGCAGATTGTGAACATGATTTTCCAGTTCAAATGATAGTCCATTAGCATTCCTAGATATCTAGTAGACTTAATCTGACCTACAATTTTATCATTAAGACAAAGAGCGATAGAACCATTAAGTTTCTTTTGTGGAGGGTGGAATCATGCAAAGTTTGTCTCTTTTATAACTGGCGATAATTTATTGACGCAGAGCCATCCTTGTAGTTTCTTGTGAGAATAGAAGAAGTTGGAATCATCAGCAAACAAGTAAAAATTTAGAAATTTAGAAGACTTATTAAGATCATTAATATATAGTACAAATAGAAGGGGCTAGGGCCCAAGTACTGAGTCCTGAGGAGCCCCACATGCTACTGGGAGTTGTTAAGAGGAGATATTTCCTAATGTTACAAATTGCTTTCTATTATCTAGATATGAGCCGGAAACCAATGGTTTCCTATGCCGCGAACTTCCTAATGGTCTAGTTTGTTAAGAAGGATGCTATGATCTACGGTGTCAACTGGCTTTGCTTTGATCTAAATTTTCACGGCAAGAGATCATTTTCTTCTCAATGGCTCTTTGGATTTTGTCAGTTATCATCAGTATTGCTTGAGTAGTAATGCGGTTACTTCTGAAACCGAATTGATTTTCATTAAGAATGTTGTATTTTTCAAGAAATATCTTTATTCTTTTAGACATTAATTTTTCAAGTAGTTTATTGAAGACGGAGAGCAGAGAGATAAGGCAACAGTTAGACACACTCGAGAGGTTACCAGTTTTATAAACCGGTATAAACCATGCAATCTTTATTTTATCTGGAACTAAGCCCAATGAAAATGAACTGTTAAATAAATGGTACCTACTTAGTAGGCACTTTAAAATCTTAAGTAGTTTAGCGGGAATAATGAAGCAGAAGCTTTATTAGTGTTTAAATTCGAAAATTCTCCTTCGACCTCCCGTGGTACAGGAGGTACGCAGCAGGACCTGGACCAGAGTCATTATGATCGCTGCTCAGCTGGTGAGCTGCCAATCAAGTTCAAGAATTCAATATGGCGGGGAGGATTGTATAATTACTCGGGCTACGGAATTAGACACTTAGCAAGGCCCGTGCTTGGGGAGGGGCTAGGGGGGCTTCAGTTCCCCGCCCCCTCACTCCCCCCTTACTATTTTTGCTCGAAAAAAATAAAAAAATATATTTTGATGCAAACTGTGTTATTTCACAGAATCTGATACTTTCAGACTCAGCGATATCTGCAAAGAATGAAGTGAGTGACTCTTGATAATCGAGCATGCGGCGTTCTTATCGCAGTAAGAGTAACAATTACATTTTGTTTACTTTGGCGTTGTCGGTACCGTGTTTAATTTATGTTATTTAGATAATAAGTTCATTACTTTCTAAGCAGATTGTTGTTGTATTTCCTGAAAAACAATGTGACAAGTCGTCACAAAGCAGTGACGACTTTACTTGCTTTGACGATATAAAAGCTAAGAAGTTAACTGGGCCAGAAAAAACAATGATAACTGACCGCCGCCTGGTTAGCCTAATGGATAAGGTGCCGGTCTATCGTGTGGGAGGCTAGGGTTCAATTCCCAGCCAAATCAATACTCAGGGTCTTAAAATAATTGAGGAGAAAGTGCTGCCTTTGCTGTAACATTTATAAATGGTTAGACTTTCGCCACTGTTTTTTAACCACTGTTTTTAATTTAGCCACTGTTTTTTTTTCACAAAGAAGTTTTATTTTTACTCACCAAGACTTGAACCTCAAAACTTTGGATTTCAAGTCAGCTATCACTACCACTAGGCCACAGAAGCAATTGATCAAATTATCTAATACTTTCTATTCATAAACTCACTTTTTCATCCCTAATAATATCATCTAGTTAATACAATCTAACTAGTTAGAAAAAAAATTTAACTGAAATAAAAAATTAACTGCAACATTTACACACTACTATTACTATGGTCATGGCTCTCATATTAAGCATCTGTGTTTGCCATTACAGAAAAAAGAAGAAATAGCTGCCAAAATCACACAGGGTGTCTCTAAGGATAGAGGTCTTCAGGATGTTAGAGAAAGTGTAACTTCTGGTACTAGTAGGCATCACCTTTTGGAACGTAAAGATATTGAGAGAGCCTTTGGCTTGAAAGATGTTCAATGACAATCCAATGAACATCAAAGTGTATTATCATGGATAAAAAAGTGGAGTAATGAAGAACAGAATCCAATCCTCTACTACAAATTGCAGGGCCAGGAAGCAGAGGATGAATATGATTTAGCCAATGATGATTTATTTAATATTTATTGCAGTGCAGACCCTATTACAAAAAGAATTGCTTTTGAAATTTGGTCATAAAGGTATTTGTTGCGATTCCACACATGGTACAAATGCATATGGCTTCACCTGTGGTAGTCGATGAATTTTAGATTTCCTGTAGCATGGTGCTTGTCAAGCCATGAAGATTTCAGTACAGGGACAAATTTTATGCGGCAAATCAAACAGAACTGGCAACATATTTTATGAGTGACATGGCTCCACAATTCTACTATATGCTTGGGTGGCTGTCATAGATGAAAGGCCTGCAAAGCTTATCTGTACTTGGCATACTGATAAAGCTTGGCAATCGGAGCTAAGAACAAAAATTGGTGAAAAGGTAGTCGAGGAGAACATCAACAAGATGCTGAGAACTGTTCTCCAAGAGACAGATTAAGGCACCTTTGAAAACCTTCTAAAAGCGATAATCAATTATTTGATACTTGGAGCAAAAAAAAAATCTATGAATACTTTGAGAAGGAATAGGTCCCAAAAAACCACAGTGGGCATATTGCTACAGGAAAGGCATGGGGGTAAACACAAACGTAACATGTTTGTGGAGGTATTCCACAGAGTGTTCAAGCTTTTTTACCTTGAAGGTAGAATAAACAAACGAATGGACAACTACATGGTCAATCTTATGAAATTTGTCCAGGACCAGTCATCGAAATTACCAAAGGAAAACTGAGTTAACAGTATTTTTAAGAGGCATTACCAGAGCTTATCGATGCCGACTGACAATGCGAGACTACTTGAAGAGGGAGTGTGGTCAATGCCATCTTAACATAGTAAGCATAAATATAGGGTAACTGATGAGAGAGATGCCTGCCCATATTCTTCATATGACAATATGAGCTACGGTTATCCAATCAACACACAACATGTAACACGTAACTCATTTTAAACCTCAACGAGTGTACAGGGGTGATATGAACTTTAAGCTTTGGTCATTGGTGACCAAATGAAAATTTTCCTTTAAAAATAATTTGCATGCATGCATTGTGATGTCTTTGAACACATACATGATGTCCTTAGTTGAATGCAGAAATTGATCTTAATTTTTACAGGAATCGATCTCCTTGAATAAAGTATTTAAAGAATCTCTACCTTCCGTGATCAATAGGCGTTAAAAGTTGGGGAATTTCATTTATGAAGCGATTCTTACAACCCAACGTACACTAGCTTTTATAATACAAACCCACGGGTTAACATTATAATTATAAACTTTGTAAACTAATTTATAAAAATATTTTAAAAAATTAAAAAACACTAAAAGTTTTTAAAACTTCCAAATTTTCTTCTTCAGGGGACTAATTAAAATTTTAAATTTGGCGACTACTTTGTCTACTATTGTTTTTCCCCAAGGGGCTTTAATATATAATGGAATGTAGGCATGAGGGAATGTTTTTCTTTCGTTTACGGTGTTTTTATCTAGTTGAGAATGCAAAGACTCCAAAAATAATCTTTCTCCATAATGGTTAACATTTCTCTCTACGTGCGAGGATGTCGTGGATGGATATCATGGTTCGTGCTCTCAGCATGGAATCGGATAGTAGAATCTTTGCTAGCAGCGCGTGCGGGGTCGTGCTCTACTGATCTCGACACCCAGCAACGTATACTTTCGCCTAATTACAGTCTTAACATTCCACTTTGTATACAATGCTACTAATTTTCTCTTCCGGTGGCCGATCTTTTGTTTTTTTAAAGATGGATTTAAGCATGTTGATAGGTTTAAAAACAGTCTCTACATTACTTTTCATTAGTACGCGTTTAATCCTGTCAGAAACTCCCTGTACAGAGGGTATGACGGGAATACCAGCAGGCTTAGGTTCACTGCTATGCTGGACGGATCTTGATTGAATTGTGTTTCCAATAAATCTCATTGGGTACCCCTTGGTTTTCAAACTCTCCTCGACGCGTGCCTTCTCCTGAATTTTTAGACTCAGCTGATTGGATGGAATAGTGTCCGCATGCACGGTGCATTAACGTGCTGACAACAGATTGTTTGTGCTGTGCAGGGTGATGAGAGTTAAACGCCAGGTATTTATCTGTATGTGTGGCCTTGCGATAAACCTGCACTGTAATACACCCATTAGGGAGGACTGATAGGCTTGTGTCGAGGAATGCAATAGTTGGTTTTCCATCGATCAGGGTGGCGCGCTCAACAGTGAACTGATGTGTGAGTTCACTGCATTCAGATGGTGGTGAAACCTATCAAGATCTCGTGGCATTCGAGTCATAGACATAACTGCGCCACCAGCGAGGAACGGGATAAAACATAGACAATGCCAATGACTCTACATATTTCATTACCAGTTCGGCAATTACAGCGCTCACAGGGGAGCCCATAGCGCATCCAAAGGTCTGGTGATATAGCGTTCCTTCGTAAGAGAAATAACTGTTGTTGAGTACAAATTTTGTTAGGTCTACAATTTGGTTTTTATGTCAGCTTAATGTTTCCTTGCCAGGTAAGGTCTAATTCCAACTTATTTTCGATGACCTGTATGGCCAGATAAAGAGGAATAGATGTAAATAAGGAAACAACGTCAAACGACACAACCTCCTCACCTGGTGCAACATTTTGATCTTTCAAAAACTTTGTGAACTCACTAGAATTCTTTACAGTATAGCCAAAGTCCGAACGGAGCGATGAGAACAAGTCTGCCAAATACCTAGAGACATGGTAGGTGGGGGAACCGATGCAACTGTTAATTGGCCTAAGAGGTATCGGAGTTGAGGGCGTGGCCAGGGTGTAACGGTCATCTTTGGCTGCCAATTGAACCTTGTGTATCTTTGGGAGGCCGCAATGCTTTGCAATAGTAAGCGTTTAATCCTGTCAGAAACTCCCTGTACATAGGGTATCTTTAAAAAAAACAAAAAATCGGCCCCCAGAAGAGAAAATTAGTGGCATTGTATACAAAGTGAAATGTTAAGAATGTAATTAGGCGAAAGTAAACGTTGCTGGGCGTCGAGATCAGTAGAGCACGACCCCGCACGTGCTGCTAGCATAGATTCTACTATCCGATTCCATGCTGAGAGCACGAACCATGATATCCATCCACGAAATCCTTGCACCTCGAGAAAAATGTTAACCATTATATTATGGAGGAAGATTATTTTTGGAGTCTTTACATTCTCAACTAGATAAAAACACCGTAAACGAAAGAAAACCATTCCCTCGTGGCTACATCCATTATTAAAGACCCTTGGGGAAAAACAATAATAGACAGTACTTCGCGAGATTTAGAATTTCAGTTAGTCCCCTGAAGAAGAACTATTGTAACAGTTTATAAAGTTTTTAATCATGAACACTGATTGCATTGATACAAATACAACATTGTAATGTTCTCTGCCAAGGTAAATTATAACGGAATCGATCCTTGAGTACTTCAAGTACAGGAATCGATCCTCAATTGAAATATATATTTTTTTATTTATTTAGCTTAACTTACCCTTTGCCATAGAATAATACCCGATTTTTGACTTACAACATCTTTCCAATTCGACTGCTGTTGTTTAACCACTTTCTCAACACTCGTGTGTTCCGCAAGGCAAATGCAGGAAAAAGCCACTCTGCTAGCACTCGGATGAAAATTCACGAAAGAACTCTTGAAAACACTTGGAGCAGCTGACTATTGTAGCACGAGTTTAATTGCCAGTTCTGATCTCGATTTGTGCAAGGGCTAGCCTGTGAGGAGACTCTTCTTTTCGGCAGAGGTGTTTCGCGCACTTCCAACTAGAAGGGTCTGCTCGCAGGCTATGCACGGGCCTACTGGCTGGCGAGCGATAGATTTTTTTGTGAACACAGAGTACAATGGTCAGCGGTTGCTGTGTCGTTTTGTGAAATTGATTTAAGTGCTTTTTTCACAAGGAAGTTTTTAATGATTTCATTAGGTCAAACTCTAAATTATATGTATGTGGAAGTGTTCATCAAGCTGATCGTTGTTTTAGCGACGTATTTAGAGGAGGAAAATGTGCCTTTATTATTCTTTAGCTCTGTTATTTATCTTTAAATCACCATGTGCGTTTAAGAACTTGTATAAAAGTGGTTGCTTTATAGATTACAACATTATATTATATTCTCTTTTTCGTACTGAAGTAATTACAGTAAAATGTATGAGAACATACTGATTTTAATCATTGTTTAAATTTGAAACTGCTAGACATGTTATTTACTTTTTTAAAGCGATTTATGAAATTTTCGAGAAAATGTTTTACACTGACATGTATGGAAATTAAATTTTGAAAGTTTGATAATTCTTTCATAATTATTTTTTCTCAAAGTTTTCATGATCTGTTTAGTTAATTTTTCTTTTGATCAAATCTCGGCACAATAATCAATGACTCCACGATACTTTTTCAGCCACTAAACCACCGTGACAAGCTTCTAATTACAATTGCAAATTTCGAACACTATTTAAGCAGTATTGATTCTAAAGAAGAACAGTTGTCAATGCTTATATTTCAGATCCTTTTTATCTCACTGTCTTGTATTATGTAATACATTCGCATCAGCTCGCAGCACCTCACTTTCTGTTAGAAATTTCTAGTATGTATTTTAGAAATGAAAAAGTGAATGTGATTGCTGCTTTTAATCATTGTTGTTGAAGTTTTTTTCTTGACATTTTCATTTTAGCCTCACGTTGCTAATTTTCTCTTGTTTTGAAGTAATTTCAGCCTCACTTTACTTATTAATTTCTTCCTTAATCAAAAGGAAATTAGCGTATGTAAAAACTTTCTTGTGTTTACAGCAATATCAGTAAGGTTCTGTTCATTAAAAGAAACTGTAAAAGACAGAGCCGACTTAGTCTCGGCGTGAACTGAGCCATTGTGGGCGCTCCTTCCCTTCCTTATCTTCTCTTCCCTTTCTGTTGTATTCTTGAAGAAAACGGGTTTCCAAAACAACAACGTAGTTTATCCACTCTGAACTACAGCAAATAACAGCGGATCGGCCAAAAAGCTCAACCTACACGATTTGTCAAACTTGAGTTTTTTTTTCCCCAAAGTCACAGAAAAAGTAGTTGCATCACAGCTAATCACCAGGAAATTTTAAAAAAGCGTTTCACAGTATTAAAACTTACCTCCTGTGGAGTTCACAATGACATTGCAATGGCTGTTGATAGCAACAACTCTGTACTCTGTATTACTTATGTTATTAGACTTCTCATCCGCTTTTAATACGGTCGATCTATCACAATGTCTAGATATCTCGACTTTCCACAAGTATCGGCATATATAGGTGAGAAAACACTGAGTAGTTTGTATCGTACCTCCGCGACCGAACACAGTTTAGTATGTCCGAGGGAATAAAAAAGCACACATTAGACTTTGGTGTGCGTGCAAGGCTCTGTGCTTGAGCCCCTCCTTTACTTACTGTACACGCTTTTTTTTATAAGAACAAACTTTATAAGAACACCCAGGCTGAGATTTGTCCAAAAGTTAAGAACAAGTTAAGAACAAGCACCAAGCTGAAATTTTGATCAGACAAATTTAAGAATTTTATTTAATCCTTGTAAAAAGATTGAGGTTTACATACTCTAAGTTCATGCTTAAATTTCTAACCGTTCTTTTCATTTTTTTAAAAGCAGCCAAAAACGGCAACAAAAACTTGAATGCTCCTAATCGTTGCATATATGTATGATACTGTACGATGTACTACGGTAAATTTAGTCCATTAGATTTAAAACACTACTGTAATTCTTAGAGCCTTTTTATTGTTCCGGCCAACTAATCCACTGTTTAGAAATATCAGGAATTAAGAACAATTTAAGAACAACTTGATGCTGAAATCGCCAAAAATTTAAGAACAGCCGAGCCTCTACCGAAAGTTACTGGTTTTTATAAAAAAAAAGCGTGTATACGGCTCCACTGGATGATATTGTTCATGATCATAAGTTACCCTACCACTTCCAAACATACTTTCGCTCCCCGTGTTCCCCACCATACAACAAACCAATCTAGTATTCAGTAAATCCAGTGGCAAAAGGTTGGATTTCATTTAAACATCGAACAGAAAAACCGAACAAAAATGTAGCAAACTGCTTCACAAGAAACACAAACTTCAAAATGTCTAAAAGGCGGGAAAATTGCTGGATGTGCATCAAAAAGCCCGCCAAATTAAATAGCTTTTAGTGTATACCTTGATAAATGACAACTTTCGCTTAAGTCAATAAAAATCATTTTGATTTTAAAACATATTTCTGTGGTATGAATTTATTAAAGACCTAGCCATGGTTAAATTAACGTTATAAGCCCACGGTCTTGCCGGTTAGTGACAGATAAACCAAAATTACTGTAACGTGATTTTGACCAATTGCGCTCTCCGATTTTTAGTAGTAAACGGAGGTTGCTTAATGATGTGCATGCATGGTAATCCTTTTTATAAAACAAAAAAAAAATTAAATATAAAAAGTGTGAGTTATTTTTTGGCCAAAACCAAAAAACTTTTAGGCTTAAAATCCTAGAAATCTTATAACTTTTAGGACTGATTTCGAGTCAAAATGCTCCTTTAAAACTTAGATGTAACACTGATATTTTAATCAGTGGATCTCTCAAACCGTTAGCAGATCGATGTTTTCTTTTGTTGTTGTGTTCGTTTGCCTGTCTTAAGTTCGGTTAGTACCGGCCTCCACAGACGAACAACAAAATCTCACAAATTGTTTCAGTAAAAAGTAAAAACTCACGTGCGTTCAGATATAATTCATTTTATGTATTGTTTTGAAAAAATATCAGAGGTCGTTGAGGCCAATGAAACAATTGGCAGGAAATCCAGATTTAACCTGTATTGTACGTTTAAGAATTAGAAAGCTTAATGAAATCATTTGGGAGGCCGATAAGCGTGCAGTGACGAATTATAAGCTGCCAATCACCTGCCTACTAAATATAGTGTGTTTTTAAAAATGTTTCACACGGGCATATTTAATTCATTCTCATTGAAGCTTAGGAAAGAAGTATCTCTGGATTTCTGGTTGTGCTTATGGAAGAAGTATCTCTGGACTTCTGGTTGTGCTAAACGTACTAAAGAAAAGTTAAAAAAAATCGTTTAAACTCTTGGATGACCTAGGAAGCGTTGTATAGAGACCGGTATAGAAAACTGTAAAATTTCTGACTAAGATTTACAGATCTGCAAACAGTCCTGAACACACGGCCACAGCCACAAATTCTATTTCAAACAACACTCGAAACTGAGAACATTATGGAAACTACTAGCGAAGTTAAAACAAAAACCGTAATGCAGCAAACACCAGTCAGACAAATAACAAACAAAACAACACGAGCAGTTCCAGAGGAGCTTCGCTACGCTGAAACGTTCTTTCCCGAGTTCTTCACACCAGCAACTATGAACTTTGCTGAAAAACAAAACCAGGGAGATCTCGTGGAACAGTTAGCCAAAAAGTCACTTCTCAGAGCTGATATGGAACTTTTACTGAGTTTGCAAGTGCTTCGCAAGGAATGACATTTCAATTGCCTTCAAAAGACAAATCTCAGCTTGTTTGTTTAGCTGCTTTCCGATTGACTAGCTTTTTCTGCCTGTTCATTACTGCTAGTTCTGTAAAAAAATCAATAATAAAAACAAAAAGTAAAGCAGGTTGGAGAAAGATTTATTATGTCTTGTAATTGTAAATTGTTTTCTAATTTAATTATTAGAATACTTTTTTAAAGTTCTTTCAAAAGTTACAAGTTAGTTTCGATAACGATTAAGAACTTGGCTGTGTTTGAATTTATATAGATAATTTTGTCAAAGAAACTGATTCACTGGTGATGTTCCAGTGATTCAGCAATTATTTCACACTGATCACCAAATATTCTTTTTTTTTCACTATTATTTTAAGGCAAGTTAGTTTTACCCGAGAAAAAAACACATATAACTAGCTGTGAGGTTAGATTGACTATTCTTACGACTATTTTTAGTTTTGGGAATATCAGTGGCATGAAATATTTGCTCTTGAAATGATTGTGCATGGCGGTCGAAGAGTTTCAAAGTAATAAATCTGTATATAGCTTTTCTATGTGGAATTAGAGTGCAATTGGAACACATGTAATCAGTTTTTTTTTTCAAACATGGAAAATTGTATTCTTAAAAAAATCTTATTCTCAACATTATTCTTAAAGTATTCTTAGAATCTGACCAATTTTAGCCTCAATATTCTATGAAATATAATAAAAAAAGAATGTATACGTCACGTGACATTCCCGACTTAGAAGTCACATGAGTGTACGCGTGACCTCTTTGCCAAAATCAGCAGCCCATCGCATACCCGCGTAAAGGCTCCCATCACTGTGGATTAAAATTGTAAAAGTAAAAGAGAACTTAAGATAAACAATTAGCAATAAAGTCCGTTGTCGGTTTCAACTAATGTAATTAACGTCATCGGATGTGTTCGATTTATTCAAAAACTATAAAGATCTTCAAAATTTAATGGAGCCGTTAAAGGGTATGAATACACACGTGATCTGTGTTGAAGAAAAGCTTGCCTTAATTACTCACATCACGTTCCATTCGGATGCTATTAGCATAAGAAGGCTTCCTGTACTGGCTATTTTTAAACCACTAGAAGATTAACAAAAAAGATTTGTTTTAGATCTTCACTGCATGTGCAGCTTTCTATGGTGACATCTGTTAGTCGGTTTAATAATTGACTAAATCATAAAGCTGTTAATCACGTGAACTTACACGTAATAACGGAAAGAAAAATGCAGATAGTCAGAGCACCTAATACATGACTCAATGTGCGAAAATATAAAAAAAAAATATCAGACCATGATGAAGTCGTTTAGGAATTTTTATATTCGAACACAGAGCTCTTCGAAACGGACTAAAATAAATTAATGGTCTGTTACAACGTATGTCTCGTAATCAACCACATCCGTAAAAGTTTTTTCCGGTTTCTCAACATTTTCAGTCCTTTAAATAGAATTTTATAATTCTATCAGAAAGTGTTTATGGCGGTTTCTAACTGCTATAAGAGTTCTTTTTTGAAAATGAATCTACGTTAATACTAAAGAGCGACGTATGAGAAAAAAAATCAGCCAGGCTCCTAACCCTATACCATGACTGAAAATACGAAAAATATCATCAAAATAAACGCGTCCTTAAATTTTTATATACATTACTAAGAACTCTTCGAAACGGGCTAAATAATCTGAAAACATTACATGCATATGCCTTGTGATCGATCACATCAATGAAAAGTTTCTCCAGTTTCCTAACAATCTAAAAAGTCCTTCAAAAAGATTTCTATAATTCGATCAAAAATTGTTTATGTGTTTCTAACTGCTAAAAGTATTTTTTTAATGAAACTACATGAATCAATAATGTAGAGCAACGATCAAAGCAGAAAGCTAAACGAAATAAGAAGTTGATTAGATATTCAAACATCTGCTGATAGTATTAGTGCTATTGGTCAAATTCTTGTTTTTTTTCAGTTAAGTCTAACGCCAAAATTAGTTTTCTTCAATTTAATTACTTATATATGTGAAAACAATCCTAGCTTTCATTTGGTGCTGAATAGTTTTATAGGGGCGACCTTTAATTTTGATGTTGTAAGTGGTTTATATGTGGTTTGCCTCTAGTTCGGAAGTGTTCTTTAGTTCTCGATCAAACGTTGAGTCCCGTTAATCCTTTATTACCGGCGGTAGAATTGCAGTCCATACTGTTTTCTCTGAAGCTTGTTGTTGTGTTGGGTTTTTTTATCGTAATTTTACAAAGTCTTCTGATATCTATATTGTGAACAAAGAAAACAATGGTTGAAGGAAAACTAAAACCCAATCATGGCACTGCTATATATCTTGCTAGTACTTATCGCGCGCAGTGTACCCTATCGACTGATGAAACCTTGCAGGCCGGCAGTTGAAACATCGCGGTCTTTTCAACAAGACTCGTGACACAGCTGAAGAAATATATATTTAATTGTTTATAAAAAAAAAAAACTCTTAAAAAAGGCGCGCCGTGGACGCAAGCGTGTTAAACTCCCATCGAGAAAATTTTCCATCTATAATTAATATTTAAAAATGTTCAGTTCTGTCAGTTCACTACAATAGCAACTGTACTGTTTTTCACTAAAAATCGCTTTTCTGGAGCTTGTTTGTCAAGTGCCAACCTCAACAGTCGCAAAACAGCATAAATATTTAAGTTATTATCTGTGCTAAAAGAGAACATGATTTAAATTTTGAAAAAGCGCAAAGCTTACATTTGGGGCGTTAGCTCGTCATTAAAGCAATTGCTTTACTCTTACAAGAACATAATTAGCGAAACGAATTTAGAGAAAATAATACATTAACAGCCAAAGAAAACATCCCAAACACTCTTTTGTGTACCAAGTTTTAGTAGCAGGAAGCAACTCCTATTTTATCAGCTTTTGAAAATACAGGATAGAAGTTAAACCTCTTTTATCTTTTTTTCTGTTGGTGAATCCGTTTTTGCCTCTTTTACGTAGCATACAGTGAATACTGGCGCATTGGACATAACAGATGTTCTCTTTAACATCGGCTTCGATTCGAAATCGCATTCATATTTCAGTTTTTTAAAACAATGTTTAAAATATTATTTTAAAACCGATTTTATTTGATGTTCTTAGATTTTGTTTCGCTGGTTTGCATAGAGATATAGCTAACACAGTAATAAAAAATTACACTTTAATTGCGTGTGTATAACTTATATATATACTCATTTTTTTTAAGAATATTGTTTTTCGGTCCGAGGCTGGATATTATTATGTCCGATTTTAGGCTGAAAATATTCTTATGAATATTCTTAGTTTCGGGAATATTAGTGACATGGACTTCCGTTTTTACAATGACTGTGGTATCGAAGACCTTCAAAGGTGCAATAGATTTGTATATGGATTTGACATTTTGGATTAGCGGTGCAATTGCAATACAAGTATTCAGTAATGATTTTTTTTCAAACATGCAAAATTATATTCTTAACAAAATCTTAGCCTCAGCATTATTCTTAAAATGTTCTTAAAATTTGTCCGATTACAGCCTCAGTTTTCTTATTGAGTATATACTTATATAACAAAAGATTGTAAGCCGCTAGGATAATTCACATTTTGTTGTGGCTGGTAAAATGTTGTCAGTTGTTTTTCTTTTTACCGATTTATTTTTTTTCGGCAAGCATCCATTTGGTTATTTTTTGTCAAACACCGAAATGCTTTCAAGGGCTTTTTGCCTTGGAATATCTGCCGCATCTTTTGCTTTGGCCCTCCCAACATTATCCGCTGTGTTTGATAGTTACCCTTCGAGCCTCGCTTTGATGCTCTGTTGCTGGTTTATGTTCACGTCACACGTGCCCCATAGAAAATGAGCACGTGCTGACATTCGCAGTCGGATCCACCGAACCTTCCTCCGAGGAAGGTTTAATTAAGTCAAATTTCTCAGTTCTGCATAGTTTTTTCTTTATTCTCTATGCAATGTTCATTGTACTGATATATTACCAGATTATTTCACCGTATTAAAATCGTTGAAGACCTTATATAATCACCTTAATTCTTGTTCGTAAACAATTTGTAAACAAAAATTTTATTTTAAACATTCATAAAACCAACAGTGCAGCCCTTTTATCCAAAGCTGATTTTTTTTCTTTCTTTTTTGTTATTTCAATAAAGACAACATATCTATTTTTTTTATCCTGCATTTATGCTTTTTACAATGCAAGTTACACTTCTTTTGCAACAAGCATGATCAGTCAAGGAGTGCATAGGACACAGAGTTACATTTTCATCCTCAAGCCGCAATCGTATTTCACTTACTTCATTTATAAATTGAAAAGCTATCTGTAATTTTTCCATTTCGAAACGAAACGAAACGAAAGTCATATAATAAAAAAATGTTGGTTATTTGTTTGACAAAATTTCAGCCTTTGTAAAAACTTCATTAGTAACTTTGAGGCAGTTTGCTAGCTGAAAAAAAAATCCAAATACAACACTGTTATTTTGAAAGCAATGCAAATTCGCCTTTTATGATCATGATTAATAGATCTCTCCAAACTGTTAGCAGATTGTTGTTTCCTTAATCTTATTTTCGTTTGCCTGTCGTATTCAAAGATTATTAGCGCCGTCCTTGATGAACAAATAAAAAACTCACAATTTGCTTTAAAATTAAAGTAAAAATAATAACATGTATTCAAATATAAATATTTTATGTATGTTTATAAAAAAACATCAGAGGTAGCTGGTATGATTTTGTGAAGCAAATAAATTGAAAATCAAAATCGATCTCGCATTGTTTTATACGGCTTAAAAGGGGGAGTATAAGGTTAGGCCACTAAAAAAAAAATCCCGGTTTATCATCAAAATTTTCTCAAAATTCAGTGAGGGAGGGCGCTTTTTTTTTTTTTAGGGTTAATGTTTTTGCGGACTGCTGAGTTAGTTCGGGAATAAATCTGCACCACCAATTA
>JAPEIX020000817.1:0-13177 GCA_026122405.2 Zoanthus sansibaricus
TATTACAGTTGAGCACGCCACTCCGACAAACCAGCGGTATTTCAATGAGTTTAGCATCAAAACGAGTCTATCGGGTCTGTCTGACACGATACTTGACCCGACAGACTCGTTTTGATGCTAAATTCACTGAAATACCGCTGGTTTGTGGAGTGGCGTACTCTACTGTAATAAGAGCTATTGAGGCAAAAATTCTTATACTTACTTATGTCAGCAGTGTAAGTAGCAAAACGGTCGAGACTCGAGCGTTAGTCCTTCGTATTTAGAGCTCTCATGAAAAGTTCCTTCTCAAAACGTCAAATTGTAATTTGAAGCTATTCCAGTATATTTTGTAGTAATGTCGAATGAAGTTGAGAATCACCTCATTCAAAACGTTTAGCTTGCGGAGAAACTTACGTGTTTTATCTGGTTTTCCATTAATTACTGTTATTTGAGGGGGCGTTTTTAGCACATTAAAAACTGCAAAACCGCACAAAAATTTATCCAAAACCGACAAACCGCAATTTATTTTGATCAGAACCACTGAAAAATCGCCGATAAAAAAGAAACATCAAACCCTTAAAATTTACGCATCCCAGCTTCTTAGACTCTGAAGCCTAACTTGCTGTTAAAACAGTACAACTCAATATGTCGCTCTAGTACAGCCGTGCAAAACTAAGCCGGATCTACTCCATTACTTATCAGTGCCTCAAGCTACATCAGATGATGTACCTCAGCCTTCGCCTGTATTGGCGCGTGCTGGTTCCCATACCATGAGATCAATTTGCGTTCTAGAATATTTAAAAGATGGCAATAGCAGTAATAACTGCGTGTCGTATACGAGAAACCGGAAACCAAATGCTGAAAACCGAAAACCCCGAAAACCACAGACCGAAAACCGGTTGCTAAATAAAGGACAGCAAAACCGAAAAATCGCACTTTTTAAGTCTGTAAACCAAAAATCCGCTCCAAATATTGGGGCCGGATCCGCAAAGCCGAAAATCCCAACGGTCCTCTTTTATTTAGCTATATATTAAAGAAGCTATATACATTAATTCAATAAACAGAATAAAACCCTCTCTCAACCAACAAGTTAAGCATGTCAATTTCAAACTGTCCTTATCATTTTCATGGGTTTCTTTTGTACCGTTGTTCAATATTCAGTATAATTAATTCCATTTCTTTATATCTGTTTGTTATTTTATCTCATTAATCCAATTTCGCACTGAGGAAGGCAAAGTTTGCCGAAACATGTATGCTAGTATAAGTTTGAAAAGTATTGTGTATTTTTTTTTAAAATCATTAGCTATATGTCTGTGAACACCGTCGGAGTATCGCGTTGAAGTTAGTGGGAGCTAGTGTCTGGTTTGAAACCTTTTGTAGTTCCAGGAGCATTATAGGTCTAATGAACATTGAAATGCGTGTCTTTTTAGTCTAATCTACTGTTTCAGCTACAATATTGTTTAGTATACGTTTTGATTTGTTTTCTCCGTGTCGTGTATGAGCAAGTGCATGTACATTTAATTTTCATAGCCGAAATAAAAGAAACCAAATACTTTTGGAGGAAATTACAGTCATTGTTGTTAAGGTTTGACACTGTGATGGTATTTCACTCTTCCATTCAAGTTTGTTGAATTTTAATTCCAGTTTACGTGAAATGATCTTTCAACGAAAATGCTTTGGATTCAATAGTAGAACAAATGTGGTTGAAATCATGTGGTGATAAAGATGAACTCAAGTATAGATAGCACAAACGTGATAGTAGCTAACTTGAAGCCACTATATATTGGCCACTATGGCCACGTTGGTAGCGGGCTTTACACCTTTGAGCTATCATAAAATATAGTGAGCCTGACAACTAGCAGTGAAGGACAGCTGTTTCGGATTCCTGATGTTCGTTTAGGGAACCTGAGTCTGCATGTTTACTAGCCAGTATGCCTGACGAGGCCTGAAAACGCCAAAACAGGTGTCCATGGCTGCTAGCAATCAGACGCTCACTATTTTTTCTGGCATTAGTAGTTTAAAGGGGGTAAAGCCACTACCTATGTGGTAGCCTCAATATTCTTATAAAGTATATTCTTATAAAATGAAAAAAAAAGAGTGTAGCTATCTAAAAATATATCTAGACTCCAAATTAACTAACCCATCGTTTATTCTGCCTAAGTCCCTATAAAGCCAAATCGATTTTACAGCAAACCTATTGAATTTAAATTATGTTGTCAAGGATTCGGCTGCGTGTCTTTTTTTGGGTCGAGTTTTTACAAACACATGCGTAGTTTGGGTATTCGGTGACCAAATTTATTCATATAACACACACCACATGACCATTGAGGAGATTTGTGATTTATGTTGGTAGTTTTCAGTTTGAGATTTCGTTGCCCTCACTACTTACTTGCTTTATTAAAGTGACGGTTAATTAACAAACAGGGCGACAAAGCAAATTCAAAGGTTTTGTTTCCGAAAAAACTCTTGTACCAATTATAGAGTTCGAAATGCTCAGTGGGTGTTTTCTTGCTTGTGGTTGAAAAATGTTCGAAGCTAGTTGCTTACATACTTGTTTCCAATCTCAAATTTTAAATGTTATGGCATGCTCACAAAGCTCATTGCGCATGCGTAATATTATTGATTGGCTAAATATAATTTGAAATTTTAAAATATTTTTTTAACCTTTTGCATTGTTGGGAAGTGATTTGCTGATCGGTATTTAAAAAAAAGAATTACAAATGAGGTTAATAACACCTTCAGTAGAGTGGCACTTTTATCGCGGGCTCAGAACAGCTGCCCTTGACGTCAGTTCGCACTGAGTTTATATCGCTGGTAATTTTAGTGAAATTATTAAGTAGAGCCATTATATTCAATGTATCCGTTAAAAATCACCCTTAACAATGGCTTGTAATTCTTGAAAAGAATGGAACGCAGGTATCACGTGCACCGAAATGCTAGTGGTATCCTTGAATCGAATTTCTATACAGTGTTACAGCGTTTTGTGTTCCCTCGTGTTATATATGTTCCACCAAACACTGTGCACTAGTGCTGTGTGTCCCCCTACCCCCCTCCCATAGAATATTTCAGTGCTACGTGTTTCCCAGCCTAATCAGAATAAAATTTTCCGGGAAATTCGATGCTAGTTTTCATGCTTCACTTGTTCACTGTCTAAATTCCTTGTTTCAAAATGAATGAGTCAATTATATTTTATAAAAGAGAGTGTTCAGCAAAAATATTCCGTAAAATTTCCATATTGGGCGTTCTTATTTATGCGGTCAGTTTATGCATAAAAAGCTTCCTATTTTCCATAACTCTAAGGTCTAAAAGATCCAGTACCAAATATTTCTCACATGTTTATTAATCTGTAAATCATTCACACCTACAGCACCACCAGTCGTCGAGTAAAATTGCCTGGCGTTGACCAAAATAGCGTTCTCACTTCTATACAGCCTGGGAAAGAGTTCATTTAAGCTTGGAACTTACTAAACAAACGTGTAGTCAAAAAAGCACGCATGTGGAGAAAACTAACTTACCTTTTTGTGATGGAGCAGAATAAAGCTTAGCATATAAAATTCAAGCTATCATATTTATCGTTAAAGCACGATTACTTTCCTTTATTTTCATATTTCTTTCTCTTTTGTTGTTTTCCGGAACGTTTTCGAAGTCGTCCGCCTTGAAGGGAACGCGACTGAGCACTGTCGAAATGTTCTATGGGGGATGGAGGGAACACACAGTACTAGTGCCCAGTGTTTGGGGGAACGGATAACACGGGGGTACACAAAACGCTGTGACAACGGTATGGACTTGAACCGCTGATCGCATGTATCACATGTTCATTACAAGTGACATCCGAAGATTACACTGTGTTCAAAATAGGAGGCTACTCGTTTTCGCTCGCGGCAACTTGCCACTTAGTTGTATTTCTCTGGCGATTGAAAATTTTGTGTTTGTCAGTATCGATCAACTTTTTTCAATGAAATCGAATTTAGCTGCATGTTTAGCGGGAATGAAATGAAAGATTCAAATGTGCTGATAAATCTCCTTCTTAACGGTACCACCGGTCTCGTTTCAAAGACGTTCAATGGATTTATTGTTCATAATACGCATGCCCATCCTGGACTTTTGTCCTGTGACCCTGTCATGGTATCAAACGAGCAAGACAGGAACCCGACACGGTGAAAACAATAGAAATGGTGAGAGATTTCGTGACAATGTTTCTTCGGAATCAAATTTCACCCGACATTGACTCAGAACAGAAAATTCGCTCCCGACATTGTTGGATGACCATGTCAGAAGTTCCTAAAATTTCACCTAACTAATGTCAGATGGTTTTAACAGGGACTTAATGATACACACGTACTGTCAATACTGGTAGCAGAAGATCTTATGGAGATATGTTGCTGGTCGTAACCAAGTGGCCATGGTACATCAGAATCGAGATCATATAACTATGATTACCTGAAGTGACAGTTGAAAAATCTATATTGGTTTAAGCTCTTCATTATAAAAACCAAATAACAATAAACTAAAATAAATAATATCAACTATATCCATAACAAAACAACTACAAGTACAAAATGATGTCATCAGTTATAAATCACTCAAAACTAATGCATTTATGAACAGTAATCTGTCAATAAAGCGAAAACATCAGCATTGTGCTTTCCCAACGGCAATCATTTTCAACTCAAAGGTGGATGGAGACCTTTCACATGACAGACATACACACATAAACACCGAAGTCTCCGAGGGCCTACAGTTTAACGTCCTTATCCGAGAAGACGCGACAGTCTAACCGTTTGCAGATGTTAGAGCAAAGGTAGCAATAAGTTGCCTTTTATTTCATTCATTCATTTATTTATTTATTTTATTTTTATGTTTTTTAATATTTATCTTCTTTTTAATTATTTTTATTGCTGTTCAGCCATTGCTTTTGTTGTATCTTATTGCATGTCAGTTTTGTTGCCACACTATACATTGATTAACTACTGAAGCAACTCAGCATGTTAAGCTGTATAATATTTATGTATTCGTTATTTGATTTATGTATCAATTGAGTAATAAAGTTATGCACGTGTGTTTTTCTAAACATCTATATACACTGTGGAAGACAACGTTGTTGTAATATAAAGCTTATTTACAAACTGAAAAATCAGAGGTATCAGTGCATAATAGATTTTTACATTATTTAAAAACTAGAGTTGTTGTGCATTTTTCTTTTTTTTTTGTATTTTAGAAAACTATAATTCTGTTTAGATACATACAAAGACAAACTTCTGTGAAGAATTTTAATCTTTCACTGTAATAAGCCAACATGCTTGTTTTAAAAGATTCTTGCATCAAAAATAGCCCCTCCTTTCGAAACCAAAGGTATCTGCTTAAATCTCAACAAAAATGTATCTTAGAATTTAGAAACACGAACTTTGCTCACTTTTATAGATAATGTGAGGAATTGGGAAATCACGAAAGATGACAGCACTAATTAACGTAATTTTATTCCATAGATAAGAGCTTCAAAATCAATCTTAAACCATTTTTGTAATTCATGAAACATCCTGCAGTGGTATTTTTTTTGCATACATTCTGCTATCAGTCAGGGCAGTTAAATAATTGACGTACCCTTCAGTATTATTCTTACGATGCCTTTAAAAAGGTGATAATTATTTCGACTAACGACTACAAATGACTACAAACCATGTTATTATAACGTTTCTGGACAAAGTTTGAGTTTAATTGTTCAAAAACTTTCCTTAATCAAAATTGACATCAAATAAACGAATGATTCAGCAAGCATCACTGAACAAAATAACAAGGCATTTGTATTGATAGTTTTCTCTTGTTCGTTTTTGTGCTGCAAGCACTTCAAAACACCTCCATGTTCCCGGCCTTTCTCCATATTTTTCTTCTGAAAGACAGGCGGGTTTTCATAGAGTTTGGCAACTAAAATGGGCGAACTTGTACTTTTTACGAACGCAAAATTGAATCGAGTCGACATTTCATGTCTCGAGGCATTTTATGACAAATCAGTTCTCATTAGAAATGGACGCCCTCTACTGCAAAACAATTATACAAGGTAATTAAACTTCAACTTGGCTAATCTTCTTAAAATTTCGTGCATGCTCAGAGACAATAGAGGTCGTTTACAAAACCGTGACTTCTAAAACTGGTAAGAATTCAGAACACTTCTAAACATGCAATTCATTTTATGGCAGAATGCAAAGGGAAAACAAACCAAATCTGAAATAATTCGGATGTTTATCTGGATACAAGAAATGTGAGTTATATTTAATGTCTGTAGACTGTAAAGCTTTGTTTATCAATCTAAAGGATTATGTTGTTTAGGTTTAAATTTTTTGTACAATAAGGTTTGTTCAATATGTATAAACCTCTAAACAGCTCTTATCGGGGTTTGGCTACATAGAAATCGGAATACAGTGAGAAATCTCGAAACATTTCAGTATCAACAGGTTAAAATCTTTAATTTTATTCAATAATTTTCTTTAGCAGCTAATATTCTTTCAATTGAAGTTGGCGTATGTACATGTACACTTTTGCCTTTTTTAGCTTTGTTTCTTTAAAATTTAGGGTAAGAGAACAATTTTGAAGGAATATCGTTGACAAAGTACCAAAACTACAGATCCATGATCCTTTCATTTAAGAATTTGACCTCAAGAGCAGAAATATTCTTGTCAACCAACAAACATTCCATCATGTTGAAACAGTTACACTTTCAGTTTGTATAATTCTCTGAGATTCTTTCTACTCAGTTAATCAAAGTTTTTACATTGTTGCGGCGTGGCGCTATGCAAATGATTTGCATACTCGCTGAACTTTTACTTATTGTTTTCAAGCGGTCAAAATATCAATTTGATTTATTAGACTGTTAAAACTTAAAATAAACTTTTCGAATTTGAGACATTGAATTAAGAATAAATTATTAACTTTTTGAAAACAAGATAAAATAAGTTAGTTTATTTTTGTCTTCTGTGTTGGCTTGTCTGGTTTCTGGATTTGAAAATCATAATTTGAACTTAGCTTTCATCCAAACACTGAATACATAAATCAACTTAGTTTAGTTTTTTTAGATAAGATTTATTTTTGGATTTTTATCACATTCCGCTAAAGAATTTTTTAATTTGATAACGATGCTTTGATTTTGATATGTTTATGATCCGTGTTATTAAAAATGCAAACTAGCCATATTCATCGGTATTGAACACAAACTTATACGACTTCCGGCCCATTGTAACAGAAAATAAAATTGTTATAGTCCGGTTTTAAAACTTTTTCTATTGTTTTTATCATTAACGCCAAACCTTTATAAATGCATTTCCTCCACTCACAGTTTTAAGATATCTTGAAATATCTGTCAAGCTTAACATAAGCCTATGTCTATGTTCACCAGAAGAAGTATTCTAGCTTGCACAAGTCTTCAAACAACCGAACTTTGTAAAAATTTTGTCGAGCTAGGATTAAAGTTAAATGAAGCTACGATAACAGTTTTAAAAAAGGTTTGAGAAAAAGTCAGTTGAAATAAAATTGAGTGGACTAATCAAATAACATGCTTTTCAAACACCAAGTAATTGATTTGAAAAGTTACCATTTCAGACTTAACTCTGCTCATAAGCCTATATTTATTACAATTACCTATAGTAACACTATGATAGGGTGACAACACAGCCGATTTACAAGATTATAACGGTTAATTCAATAAATAAATATAAACAGCTTTTTTTTCTGTGCTCGGGTTAAGACAACGTCGAAACAGTATAAGACTAGTAATTAACTAATTGTGAAAAAAATTTGTCACCAAATACACTAGCATCTTATTTTATATGATTACTTAGGATTCGCCAGTGAACATCCAATGTAATGTACTTATAGGTATCGCGGTAAACATCCAAGGTGATATAACTAGGTACAGAAGTAAACACTCAAGGTAATGCTAATGTAGCTATGTATGGCAGTGCATGAAAACATAATGTAGTTAGGTACTGCAGTGAACATCCAAGGTAATGTAACTAGGTAGAATGAACATCCAAAGTAATGTAGTTAGGTACTGCAGTAAACATCCAAGGTAATGTAACTAGGTAACATCCAAGGTAATGTAACTAGGTGCGGCAGTGAACATTCAAGGTAATGTAACTAGGTAAGGCAGTGAACAAGCAAGGTAATGTAATTAGGTACGACAGTGAGAATCCAAAGTAATGTAGCTAGGTACTGCAATGAACATTCAAGGTAATGTAAATACTGTACGTCAAAGAACATTGCAACTAGGTACATTAGAGAATAGCATGAAAAATCGTAGGTAATATACACTGGTTAATAGCTACATTAGAAAACATCCAAGGTAATGTAATTAGTTATATCAAAGAACATTCTAAATAAAGTAAACAGGAAAAAATTACCGACTTTTTTCAATAAAACGACACAACACCAAACAAATCTGTTGAGAAACTCAACTCGAGAAAGAACCGGAACAACAGAAGTATCGAGGTTAAAAGTTTTTAATCTTACGAGAATACTGAACTCATCTAAAAGAGTCAACTTTTTGAAATGCAATCATTCCAAAAGCATTTTAATAACAAATGATTTAGTACTCTTCTTAAGTCCGATTGACTGGATGTGTGAAGAAAGCAATTCGCATAATTGTGGGTTCCTGCAATCCTTCGGCTCTCCATACTACATTAGAGTGGAATTACATTACAACATGATAACGAGTGTCGTCTCTGCGACTGTGCCGAACAGTCGGAAATTTTAAATTAAATGCGAGTTTGATGGACGAATAAATAGGGCACCATAATGGCTGTACCTTGCTTTCATATCCGGTGTTCTATTGACTAAACTGCCATCTAGTTCAAACCAATTTCTTTTTATCAAAAAAATGAAAGTTTATTTGATTTTACTGATTACAGTACTCGAAATTTCCTGTTAGAATTAAAAGTGCACGTGTATTTGACATTACCCACTCGACTTTAACATAACTTTGACTAAACTCAATTTTTATTCCTAATTCCGATTGCTTAGCTTGTTGCAGCATTAATGATAGAATGGGAAAAATCATTCAGGTTGAAATACTTCAGAAGAGACTATGAAGTTGTCTTTTTTCAAATGCTTGTACTAAGTTATAGAATAAATACGCTTAGAGCACTTAAAGCGAGTAATGGGAGCTTTATCAACACTAGAGATGACATTGTGACCTTGACGTAACTCGAAGTTTTTAAATCTCAATTTTCAAAAGGGATAATAGAGCTACATCATTAGTAACAGTGGGTGTCTGGTCTTATGTTTGATATTACGTGGAATTCAAGTTGGTTGCTTTGAAGAACGAATTTGAATCAAAAGCACTAATTTTTAGTGGTATTGAAAATAGATTTGGTTGCGACATATCTAGGAACAAATCAAGAGTTAGTAGACAAGAAAACTGAAAACTTAATTGGTGCCTTTAAATAACATACAGCAGACGTGTGAAGACGTTTGATTTCAATTCAATCATGTCTGCTAGTTTTTCCTGCTGGTGAAGCATTTGCGTGTGTGATTACATAGGGATTACACACCAAACCATCTGAGGTAAGCCACACCGATTGTTCCTACTACTAATAACAACAGTATATTACATAGTTTCTCTTCTTAGTAATGGTTGACTCATTAACAGCATTCAAAGAAACTTTGATAGCAGAGGTAGAATTGAATGAGAACCTATAAGGCATTTTATTGAAAACGGGAGGCAGCACTAAATTTTCTGTACGGCACATCATAGTTCCTTTTTAGGAACAAAGTTATAAAAACATCATAATTAAACACCAAGTTTGTTTTAGTCGAGTATCGAAACGTTGAAAAGATGAGTTTGTAAACAGATTATATGTAACAGAGCTTGAAGACAGAATAAGCATTCACCAATTAACGACTTTGAAGCTTTTAGAAAGTATTTGATTTCTAGTTTATCTTTGTTTGTCTATTTCAAATTTACGATCAATCTTGGAAAGCTAAATGTTTAATTATCAATAAGAAACAACATTTTGCGATAAGCGTTTTTTTTTCTCCGTGAATGGGTCCGGAATGTCCATTGAAGGGAAATTAAAGATTATCTAGATAAAACAAGTTTTTAAAAGTTAAACTTGACAAGAGTGTTTCCTGATATTATAAGGCAAAGAAGTCTTTCTAATCTCAAGCTTTTAACAACCTTTTCCTTTTAAGTTAAAACTGAAACTTTATGAATTTGTTTATAGATAGTGAGTTGTCAACAAAGAAATTCCTCCGAATGTCATCGACCTTTATTATCTCAATAAGGACAAAACATGTTATTACGCGTTTCATCACTGTTTCAGATTTTGACTTTCTTCGGTATATCTGGATATCAACCAACTGTAACAGATTTACAACTGGCTGGAAAAAACTGTTATTTCTTTTACCCAGATGTACCTATATAAATATATAGATACCCACCGCAAATAAAACAACTATATTTGCATGCAAAATCCAATATTCAATGTCTTTTACTTTTGCAAACACTAATGACATTTCTGACTTTAAGATGCGAGGTTTTATCCATCAAAATGAGAATCATCAACAGCAATTTTGTCTTGAGTCGAATATATCATATCAAGATTTCAAAAGTTGATTTGTTTCAGTTTAAAAATAGCTTTGGTATTCCTAACGTTTGGTATATTTACAAACACCGTCTCACTGTCTGTCACTTTTGATACCTGGCGTGTAATGGTCACAAGATTTAGGAGATATCCCTATATCTGGTTTATAAAACATTCAGTGGAACCCCGATTGTATACTTTTTAAGATAGTTGTGAAAAAGAAATTGTTAGATTTTTACAGTTAATGCATAGTTAGAAGTTACCACAAGCTAACTTTGTATCGTATAACGGTTGCTGGTTCCATTATTAATAGATCCAGGAGGTATATCTGGTTTATAAAATGATCAAATTTCATGCGATAACAAAAAATACTTGTTTCTTTATTAACGTTTTTAGAAATTTTAAAAATAGATCTTTGTTTCTGTGTTGTGATATGTATTCTGGAACTATTCAGCTAAAAACTGAAAAGCAATTAAAGCTTCATTTCGTTTTAAACAACAGAACTTTACTTTGTTTTTTATTATTATTACTGTGTTTCTTTACACGAAAAAAATTTTCCCCAAAATAAACTGTATTCATTGAGGGAGAAATAACACAGTGGATTAACTCAAAGTTTCTTCATTTCCGAAAATCGCGGCAAAGATAGGCGGGAAACCACACAATTATATACGTGCTGTTATTTTGCATAGAGACAAATGAAGCATATGTTTGGCATTTTCACCACTATATATATATAGATGAAATTTTCTTAAAGATTAAGCCATGTTGTACATGGATGATGGTTCCCAAGTCAGTCAGACGAGAAAAAAATTGTGCAAGGTTTTTTTTGTGCCGATCTCTCCCGAAACAATTATAGGAGAATCAAAAATATCTTGACGTTTTAAGCGTCTTGTTTTACATTTTGTGGTTCCTCAGTTTATTTAACACCAAGAGATGATAATTAATTGAAACACCAAGACTAAAATTTAGACTGAAAAAGTGTACATATTCTTATAAAGAGATTTCACAAGTCTGCGTCAATCCATTTGAGTTAATCTAAAAATGGTGAACTAATGAAATATTTAGACATTTACCGTTTATCTATATATGTAAATCATTAGAACACTAAAAATTTAACAAAATATTTAAGAATTATATTCTTACAACCAATGTTTTGCGTCTTAAAAATCTATCTTTTATAAAAAGCAAATTAAAGCTGTTCTCAAGGTTTCAAGGTCTTATTAAAATCAAATGAACAATTGGCCTGCAGGTAGCTTATAGCTAATCGCGGCAGGCTATTCTTTTTTTTTCTGACACTGGTCATATTATAAACGTCTTTTGTTAAATTTGTATAAACCTCCTTTCTTCATTGTTTAGATTAGTACTTCAATCGAAATACAAAACTGCTCTTTTCAAAATGCAGGTAAATGCATGTAAATGCAAGTAAACCTTTTTTTTAATGTATAAGTTTTTATTTAATTAATTTTCAAACAAATTTTTTTTCCCTCACTAATTAATAAAAAAAAACCTTTTTCCAAAGTCTTGCTTTGCGACTTTTGAAATATAAAACATCCTATGTTTACCGTAAATTGTAATTAAATATGCATATAACACCGCTATTATTATACCTGTTTGGTTCCGTATGGTCCAACGACAACGACAACGAATTTCAAAGAATTTTCAAAGCAATGTTACTTACTTTCGGACAACCCGATGGCATAATGGGTACTCCACTTCGAGGCATTAAAAACAGATATAGCACACGCGTTCTAGCTATCAGTTAAAGCCACTAATATGGGAACTAAGATCAAGTCGGTAGCGGGGATTACCATTTAATCTATCGTAAATAATACTAAAAGTGAGCCTGAATGTTTGCAGGCATAGACAGCAGCTGTTGACAAATATTGACAATGTGCATGTGCAAACCCAACTCTGTTTTTTGAGCCTGTTTAATTAAAACTATGTTGGACACTGTTCTCGCATCAAAAAATCATCTTCTGGTAAAACGTTTTGGCATTTTTGTTATCGAATGAACCGACTTCTTTGTCAGTCAAATAATCTGAGCAATACACTGTTTTTTTTATATAAGCAGCCTGACTCGCCCCAGCCCTAAAAATTGCTTAATTTTTGGAGTATTTCAGGTCTAAAAGTTGCTAATCAGTTGCTAAGCAATGTCATTGAGCCCAAAAAGTTACTTAGTTCTCACGGTCAATCAGAGTACGAGTCGCTTAGTAGAGAACAGTTCTTGACGGCGATCTTTTCTCTTTTATCTTTGTTCTCAATACTCAATATTTGAAAATGAAAAGTACAACGTGAATCAAAGAGGTTAGTCATCACGGCGGGGACTTCTTCATGCAAATGCGATTTGACCAAGTCGGCCCTGAGGGTTGCTTATTTTTAAGCAACTCAGAATATAGCTGCTTACAATTAGACAACTCCGGCAGCCCTGAGGGTTAAGTATAGTAACTCAGAATATAGCTGCTTACAGTTACACAACACAGCCCTGAGGGTTGCGTATAGTAACTCAGAATATAGCTGCTTACAGTTACACAACACAGCCCTGAGGGTTGAGTATAGTAACTCAGAATATAGCTGCTTACAGTTACACAACACAGCCCTGAGGGTTGAGTATAGTAACTCAGAATATA